>JAOVVB010055652.1:9255-29203 GCA_028570985.1 Heterobranchus longifilis
CTGATGTACTTCCAATAATCATTTCAGATGTATTTAGAGCCCACTTAAGAAGAATTTGCCAACAAATTATCCCTCTGTCAATTTATATGAATCTCTGAACCAAATAAATGCTTATTTCATTAGAGCCTTCATGGTTTTTCTGACACATCGTATTATTAATGGCATGAGAACACATCTACTGCAGTGCAGCACTGACAGAAATGAGTGCAGAAGTTGTTTGAATTTGCAGGGCCACAGCTGTGGCACTGGAGCCCTCTAGTGGTTAAATATATAGACCTGTGCAATGATGATTGGATAGAAATCACCATCTTTCATCTTCTAATATCTGTGTTTTATGCTCTTCAGGTCCCATCAGCAGCATCCTGGTTAATAAATATGGGAGTCGTACTGTTATGATGGCGGGAGGATGCCTGTCTGGATTGGGCCTCATTGCTGCCTCTTTCTGCAATTCTGTTCAAGCACTGTACTTTTGTATTGGTGTGGTGGGAGGTACCTAATTTTAACTTTCTATATTTTGAAGTTTGTGTCATGAGTCACCTATTTTACTGCACACTGTTGCCATCTAGTGTTCTTCAAAAATAAAAACACCAAGAATACTTTGAATCTCCAAACACAAGCTGCTTCTCAAAGTCAAGGATGCTTCCTGGGTAGGACCGTAGGATGGGTCCTTCCAAGTCGGGTCCTACAGAGGCGACAAGACTTCTGCTCAGCATTCAGAGAACACGTAAATGGAACAGGCTCGCAAGTGTGTGTTATTGAAAAGGTCCTGCCTTCAATTTTTCCACTTATTTCTTCCAAAATATTTTGAATTGATGTGCAAAACTTTCTATCTAGAAAATAGGTCAAATGGTCATTTTATTTATTTTGATAATGACTCAAAATATTCTAAAGCTTTTAAATTGAACTGTTAATTTTTGGCAAATTCCATACACATACAATCGAATTGACCAATAAGAAACCAAACTTTAACTTATTTCTGATTGATATTAACCTCTAGTACAATTAAGATTAAAAAAAAATAAAAAAGCAACAAAGACCCAAACAATATTTGAAACATGAAATTATTCACTAATGCTACTTATTCATAATCTGTACCCCTTCATTTATTTATGTATTTATTTATTTATGAGCTCCCTGGCATTGTTTGTTTCCTCCTTTTGTTTTTTTTACTTTTTTAAATGTTGTTTGAATTTGAAAAGTTGAAAAAACAAAAGAAAAAGAAAACAGCCGCACGCAAAGGATTCTGGGTGCTCTAGCTGCACGGAGGATTCAAAGGATACACACATGCATCCTTGAAAATTCTCTGAACGAAGGACTCCTTGGTAGGAGGAGGGAGGATCCTCGACATCGGAAGAGTCCTTCGTTGGGAGTTGATGATGTGAAATCCTTCAAATTCAGCCTTTGAAGAATCCTTCCTTGACTTTGAGAAACAGCCAATTCTTCTTTTCCAACTCATATATTCATAGAGGTCAAATACACTTTTGATTCTTTTAGGTTTGGGATTGGCCTTCAACCTCAACCCTGCCCTCACTATGATTGGAAAGTACTTCTTCCATAAGCGGCCTATTGCTAATGGAATTGCGATGGCTGGCAGCCCTGTCTTCCTCTCCACCATGGCTCCTATAAACACCTGGCTTTTTGACAAGTTTGGCTGGAGAGGAAGTTTCTTGATCCTGGGTGGCCTGCTCTTCAACTGCTGTGTCGCGGGTTCCCTCATGCGGCCTATAGGACCAAAACCCAAACCTGCAGAGAAGACCACAGAGAGGAGGACTGCATCACAGATCATTAACAGTTTCCTCGACCTCTCTTTGTTCAAGCACCGTGGCTTTTTGCTCTATATTGTGGGCAATATTATCATGTTTTTCGGTCTCTTTGCACCACTGGTGTTCCTCAGTAATTATGCAAAGAGTAAAGACATCCATAAAGAGAAGGCAGCTTTCTTACTGTCTGTGCTGGCTTTTGTGGACATGGTTGCCCGGCCCACGATGGGCATTGTAGCAAACACCAAGTGGGTCCGGCCCAGAATACAGTATTTCTTTGCTGCCTCTGTGCTGTACAACGGTGTTTGCCATGTTCTAGCACCATTATCAGTAGACTACAAAGGCTTTGTGATTTATGCCATCTTCTTTGGGTTTGCGTTTGGCTGGCTGAGCTCAGTGCTGTTTGAGACCCTGATGGACCTGGTGGGAGCCCAGCGCTTCTCCAGTGCTGTCGGGCTGGTCACTATCATGGAATGTGGTCCTGTACTCTTAGGACCCCCTTTGCTTGGTGAGTACATCACCTTCTGTGAGTTCACTGCCACCTATTTTAAATTATTTCTGTTTGATTTACCAGAGCTTACCAAATATCAATTGTTCAATGAGTGTTACATTGAATTTGTGAAGAAAACTTTGTTTTCTCATATGCCTCCATGGTGAACAGAGAATCCCAAAACGGAGAGAAGTCTTGATGAATGTTTAACAACAGCAAAACTATATCAAAACATACATTTACAAACTCTCCCACAATTTGTGCAGTATAATCCAAGTCTCGTTTATCCAGTTCTCTGCTCAGTACCTCCCAAACACATACATTTTTTGCCAAAACCTTACTATTTACACCTCTGCTACTCATATTTGATACACACCTTTTTGCACTTTCTGCAAACTCTATGTGAAAAACCTGTTGTATATAATCTGATACATGCAATCTGCCCCCTGGTGGATTATCCATGCATGGCAGGCAGTAGAGATCCTTGATTACAAAATTAAAAATGGCTGCTCTCGTTCACAGACCTGCAAATTGTTTGCGCAGAGATCTTTGCTACTCTTGGAAAAGTTATGGTAAGAATAACATTTATATTGTTACTAACATTTAAATATGAATATTTACTGGATTGAAGCAACATATAATTACTTAATATTTTGTATCTTATATAGATATAAGATATTTTGTATCTTGTGTATTTTATAGTAAAATTGTATCAAATAGGATACTGCAGGTATTTAAGGTAATTTATCTGTAAATCCCTCAATCATCATTTTATAGGCACATTTTTGTTCTTTTTTTGGGGGGATTTTGTCAAAAGTTCCATAAAGACTTCAATTTTCTTTTAAATTGAAGATCTGGCTATTGTTTGATGGTTTGAGCTATACAGGGTTAAATAGTAAGGTTTGAGAGAAAATGCATGTTTAGGATATGACTGGATAAACGAGACTTGGATTATACTAAACGAGTTGTGTGAGAGTTTGTAAACAGATGTGTTGATATAGTTTTGCTGTTGTTAAACGCAGCCACCTTACTTCAATGTACTTCAATGCATCAAGACTTTTCTCCATTTTTGGATTCTCCTCTCTCTCTTTGGACTCACGCGTCACACGATGTGTAACACTCTGAGTAATTGATATAGAAATGGTCATTTTGCGGGTGCAGTATCCTTTAATGTGACAGTGACTAAAAACTATACAAAGTGACTCTTTTTCTCTTCACAGGGAAGTTCAAAGACATCTATGATGATTACAAGTACACGTACCAGGGCTGCGGGGTCGTCCTCATTGTCTCCAGTTTCATCCTGT
Organism: Heterobranchus longifilis; assembly: GCA_028570985.1. Taxonomy (NCBI): domain Eukaryota; kingdom Metazoa; phylum Chordata; class Actinopteri; order Siluriformes; family Clariidae; genus Heterobranchus; species Heterobranchus longifilis. Next base: position 12,810 of record JAOVVB010055652.1, read on the forward strand.
TTGCAGGGATGGGACTCAACTATCGACTGCTGGACAGAGAGAAAAAAGAGGAGGAGAGGAGGGCCACAGTGGGAGGTAGAGAACAAAAGTCCAACAGGGACAATGCTGCCAAGGAGGTGGCAGAGGCTATCAACACAGAAGACACTGTCTAATATTCCCCATGTAATGTTCCAATTTTGTTCGATTTAATCTGGTCCTTGAGGCGTATATACAACAGATAAACATTGTTTTGAGTCCTCTTTTGTTTCATAATGAATCGTTTTTGAAGACCGCCACAGAAAGCCTCAGCTGCAATTCAGTGTAAAATATTTACACACCTATTAAATCCCTTTAAACTCTAATGAACAATCCACATAAAATACTGCTAATATAGGGACTGTTATATATGTGTTTGGTAGACTATTCAAGTTTGCGCAGCCTTTTATGTCACTTATGTAGGATATTATGGTATTTTCTCAGATGGTATCACTGTAACCTTTCTGCAGCACACCATTTCTAGTATTTTAACCTTCTAAAATGTACCATCAGATAATTAAAGTTATTTTTCAAGTAACTGCAAATATTCTAAAGACTTTTCCTGTTTTCAAAGACCTGCTGGCTCTTTGCTGTTTTGGAAGGTTTGAAAACATCCTTGGTGCCTCTATTCCACAAATATATTAATACTAATTATCTATTTATCTATTTATTATTTTATTATCTATTATCTTTTAAACATGTTTTTGCTTGGTCCATTTTTGATGATGGATTATGGGAATTATCTATAATGCTGAGGGCATTAATCCTTGTTGCATAGCTTTGTGTATTCACATGATGTAAATGTGCCACTGACTGCAAGTTACTGTATATTGAACACATGTCAGAAAATCAAATATAAACTGTAATTTGACAAGAATACAAAAGTTGTCTGTATTCTATATTTCTCATACATCTGAGATCAGAAAATGTTAGTTCTTTAGATATTCACTCTCTATCTTTCTTAGAAACTACTTGTATAGTCATTTTTGACCTCCACAGCATTAAATCATTTTATTAAATTATGCTCTTGCCATTGTATAACAACCACAGTAAAAAATAAACAAATAAAAAATAACAATACGGAGTATGCATAATAGAATATTGGCTAGACAATAATAACCTCTGACATTACTTTTCGCTGGTTGAACATTTTAATCTTAACATGTAAAACTGATTTTGTATTGTTGATAGTTTCAAAGATACGAATCAGTACAACACTGCACTTCTCATTAAACAGAAAGATATTCAATCAGCAGAACCAAGGCTTCACTAGGTGGCAAAGGTCTACTTGTGAATTAGGAAGCAGCTTTTCAGCACTGATCAAGTCTGTCTTTTGCTGCATTAAAAAAGAATGTAAGAAAATGTAGGATATGACAGAATAGTATAGTGTATCTCTTGCCTAATAATAATTACATTCTATGAATTCTATAACAACAATGGAAAACACACCTGCCTATTCCACTTTTAAACACAACATATGCCAATTTTGGTTGTTAATGAGTAATGTTTTTAGAGAAGGGCAGTAGTAGTATCTTGGTTTGGACAAGATGGAAGTCTTGATCCTCTGAGTGTTGATCCTCTGTATAAAAAATATTACATGTGCAAACTAATTAAGCCTTCAAAATTAAACTCTGATGCAATGTTCTGTACTAAACAGCATGTTCAGACATTCTTTTTCCATCTAAGAATTTTTCAAAAAAATTCGACCTGTACTTAATTTCAGGGACAAAGGCAGGACTGCAGATTTTCATTTCATTTTGCATAATGCATGTCCTGTTCATATTCCTGAGGCCAGCTAATAACTGGAACCTCTTTGCCTTTTTTTTTTTTAGATTTTACACAAGGTTTAATTTCCAGTTGCATGGCCTGACTCTTAGTCCTTTCTGAATTTGTGATTAGGAACTTCCAATCCTCACAGATTAAATCTTTGGCTTGGGCTGGCAGGGGCAGTGACGTTTACTTTTCTTAATCTACATGTCCTGTTAAATAACATTTGGGGTTAATAACTGCCCACACATGGGTACTTTGATGGACAGTTATTGATCAGAGGGCATATAATAGACCTATAATGGGACCGTTATCGGACAAACAGAATATGCGTTTTGTCCCACAACCATCTGTGGACAGTTGTGCACACTGGGACTTGAGAATTTACCATAGCCAATGTAGGCTACATTTCAGACATAACATTTAACATTTAACATTTTTGTTATCATTGATGTGGATTGTAGTTTCTGTTATGGATGTCCAGAAATTGTTGTGCATTTATTTTGGCAATTGTGAAGATTCCTTGGCAAAACCTATGCGCTTGTATTACTGAGAATACTGATGCAAGTTTTGTCCTGCTTTGGAGGAATGTGTTGTTTGTAGCTTGCAGCTTGTAGCTACTGTGGTAAGACTTTTCATATTGATCTTTATCCCCCTCTAGCGTTAAACTTTAGCATATACATTTAAATGTAATCTTCCTTTTCTTTTCTTTATTTCGATTTCAATTTGACTTTCTTTCAGACACATAGGCTAGACCCACATCAATATAAAAGTACTTATTATGACCTATATCGATTTAAAAACAATGAGTGTTTTAACTATACGCACAAAGCCAGAATATGCATAGTCAGAATGTAGAGCAGGTGCGCTTCCTCTAATTGCCTCTTTGGCTGTGGGTGCTCAGCTACAGTCAGTATCAATTGCAAAAACCACCAAAAAGAGGATGGAATTTCCTGGTTTTTGCGAGAATATGCATATCCTGTGAGTGTGTAAGAATATATATAAAGCATCTAATTCTATGATATAAACTGAACTATGCCCCCTGTTGTCCGATAATGGATGTAATCGTGGTGGCCGTTATACAAAGTTTGAAATAAACCCTTAACGTCAGTTGCATGGAACAGGAGAATTATTGCACGCGCCCGCATACGGTCGTCAGATTCAAACCGTTAACGTTTTTGACCAGGTCAATAAAGGCTAGGCTACTTAAACCGACGACCGGTAAGTTAACATTAGGTAACTACCCGGCCATTGTTGCCAAAATAACGTCCTGACTCCTGACAACGTTAAAGGTTTTGCCTGGTAGCTATTTTGTCATTTGTTTCAGAGGAATTACTGAAGGTAAGTAAACTAACTAACGTGAGCCAAATAAGTTAACGTCAGGTGATGCCGGAGCTAAAGCTAAACTGAATTGCTAGTAACAAGCTAATTAGCTTATAGCTAGTTAACTTGGCCAACAGTTAAGGTAACGTCAGGTGATTTGGTTAAATTAAATACGGTGAAGGTTGTCTTATCTTATATCCTCTTGATAAAGTCTAAATTTGCCACCAACTGTTAAAGCTCAGTAGCGTTACTTTACGTTAGCTAGATAATAACTGTCTATTTATGTGTTCATTTCAGGATGGAGAGAGACCGGGGTTTCAACTTTAAACTGCTGGTACCTCCCAGGGTGAATAACGGACAGGTATCTGCTGTTCGGCCTCAGGAAATCGTTGACAACTGCGGTGATTTCAGGAATACATTTCAGCAGGTAATTTAAATAGCCTAAATATTAATTAACAAAATCAAGGCAAAACACTTTGATGCTAGGTCAGCACTGACAGTCATTCAGTACAATAATTAGCCAACCTTTTATTTTTATTTTTTGTTCTTTACCAGCAAGAAAGTCTTAAACATACAGTATACTGAGGCAGCTGTCGAGAGCAGGGGTTCCCAAACTTTTTCAGCTCCAGACCCAAAAGACAAATGTGGTGTCTCCCCAGGACCCAAACTTACAAAAATACATCATGAATTGCCATGATGACATCTACAAATATAAACTACTGATAAAGAACACAGCAAACCACACATTTAAAATGTATATGAAATGTATTTAATTCATTATAAAAGTACATCACAGCAATAATTAAATTTGCTGAGTGTAATGCTAATTTTCTGACCACCTCATAAGGAATGTGCACTGAAAAATGAGGACATACAAGCAGTAAGTCAATACACTCACTATGTCAGCACAGCTGAACAGCAAAAAAGAACATTCTTCTATTTTAATTAGGAACATGAATTCACATGTCATTGGCTACCCGATAAAAACGGGTCCCCGACCCATTTTGGGTCCAGACAATACCTTCAGGAAAAACTGGTCGAGAGGTAGTAATTATAATGATGACTAAGCATAATTGCTGTTTTCCCTATAGGCTTGCAGTAAAGGTTTTGAAAAAGAGCAGAGCATGCCTTTCCCCAATACAAGCATGATTGCACCAACTAAACCATCCAGACAAGGTATTTTCTATTACATGCAAACAACACTGGCAGTGGCTACATAATTTCAGCACAAAAAGTTGGCAAGTATCATAAACCTTATAATAAATTGATTATTGTCTCTCCTCTAAAGACTTTCCCAAGATGAAAGCCGTGCCACCAATGGAAAAAGGCGAGGTAATATTTTCATTGTACAAATATGTGAAGCATGAATAGGATAGATTTGGCCTTTGCAACATGTTCATTCCAAAGTACGTCAATTCACTTCCCATCATTGTGAATATTCCCCAGAATAATTGCAATCCTGGACAGCTTTATTCCAAGCTGTTTGATGAAGTTGACAAAATTAAGTGTTGGAAGGTCAAAGTCGACTCTGACACTGTGCAAAAGGAAAGGAGACTCCAAGAAAACAAAAGAACGATTGAAACTCAGCGCAAAGCCATCCAAGAATTGCAGGTGTGTGCCTCAGTGACAAGTTTTCTTTATCTGTCTCTCTCTCTCTCTAACCACATATTCTTTTTTTTAATCAAAGGATTATTAATAATAGAGGAGCATCATACTCTAACACCCTTTGATATCTATAGTGGTATGTATTGTGTGTGTTCTGTCTTTACAGTTTGGAAATGAAAGTCTCAGCGTAAAGCTGGAGGAGCAGATCAGTGAAAATGACGATTTGAGGAACAAGTATGACACACACTAGACATGCTCTGTAAAAGCCAAATAAATACACCAATCACATTTTTTTAATTTAAATGTTTTGCCTGTATAAAATGTTTTTACAGAAACAACGTAACAAGGAACTTGTGCAACATACTCAAAGATACTTTTCAGCGGTCCACTGAGAAAATGCATTTATGTAAGTAATGTCTTAACCAGCCATATTATTAAAGTGTTGAAAATAAGGACACTTTGCTGCATATCTTATAACAAATCTTTACATTTTCTAGTTGAATCCGAAAGAGAAGAAACACATCACCTCTTTATGGAAAACAGTGGGAGTATTCAGGTAAACACCTCTAAATCTATATCATAATGAAGTATTTTTTTATTCATGACACTACAGGAGTCAGTAAAACAGTAGGACATAAGATTTGATGGTCAGTTTACATCTAACTTTTTTTCTGTAGAAGCTGATTGCAGCATTTGAAAGCCTTCGTATCCAAGCAGAAGCTGATCAACGAGAGATGCAGAAAGGTTTGTTTTTTACGATTTCTGTATCATTTTCACTACAGTAACTCCAAATCTTGCATATTTTAGTCAGTCAGAAATAACTTGAAAGACAAAATTTACTTTAAATGACATAGAATTATTGATAGATGAACGAGCAAGAGAACATGTCCACCAGCAAGAAAAAAAATAACCATTTTATCTTTTCCCAGTCAAAGAGGCCTTGCTGCAATTTGAAGATCTAAAAGGGAAATATCATCAAGAATATAACATGAAAGAGAAAGAGGTTAGTAAAATAAAATTCTTCAGATCAGTTTATATGGCATCTTTTGAAGCAAACATCTTAAGGATTGTCACTCACATCCTCAGGTTGCAGTGCTTCAAACAAAACTGAAGGATAAGGAAAATGAACTACAGAAACTCCTGTTTGACCTCCATGAAATCCAGGAGCACTGCAAACGACTTCAAGACGCAACAAGTAAGAACATGATTAGATTTCAAGATGAGGTGCTCATAGTAGGCTATATGTTTAGATTCCGAATAAAAAAACTAACATTTTGTAAACATTTTGTTTACCAAATAACATTCAATGTTTTGCCATCAATGTTTTAAATAACAGTCCCAGCAGTTGTAATACAAATGCTAATGTTCAGTGATCAATTAGGTTTAGTTTTAAAATAATAATAGTTACAGTGATAATGGAATTCTCATCTGGTAAGCAGCAATAATCCAACATTTCCGAGCCCATCACTATCACTAATGTTTATAATGGTTCTTATTTCTTGTGTGTGAAGTGTCTCAGTATTTTGGGATAACTGCTTATGAAAATGACACTAAAAATGGAAAAAGTAGGCCTTACTATAGAATTACAACATATTTGTTTGTATCAGTACACTTTGTTATTTTAGGAACACTAGACCAGCGATGATATCATGAAATATTTATTAACTTTACAGACGAACAACATGAGCTTCTCAAAAGCTCAAAAACCGAACAAGAATCCCTTCTCCAAAAGCGACATGCTGCAGAGCAGCGTTGTAAAGAAACTGAGGTGAGTGTGTCGAGATTCTTGTAATTTTCAGTTAAACTGGACTCTGTCGTACATTGTCTGCTCTGTTAAAAAATGTGTTCTATCCCTCAGAAAAATCGTGAAGCTATTGCTGCAATGCTGGAACAAAGTAAAGAAGAATATGCTGAGATGATTCAAAACAAAAACTTAAGCTTGCAGGAGCTCCACAGAGTCAAAAGTCAACAAGCAGAGAAGTTGGAGCAGATTCAGACAGCCATTCGGGAGCTACAGGATTCACTTGCCTTAGAGATACAGAGGTATAATTAACTCCTGAAAATTTTCCTGACCAAATGTAGTTTTTTCTCATGCCATTATGTTTCTGTTATGATCCATTTTCAAGGGCCAAGGAGCTTGAGGATAAACTTGCAGCAAACGACAAGGAACTTGAAAGAAGAAACACACTTTTAGGTAAGCCTCACTAAGTGACACATGTAGATATTTTTATTTGATGCTCTTTCAAGCTGAAATAAAATGTTTTGCTCAACAGGAGAGAGCACAGAGCAGAGTGCAAAGAAAGATGGGCAGATCAAAATCCTTGAAGATGAACTGGTAGGGTGTGTTTAATTTTTTTTGGAAGAATCTTTTCTTTGTTCATTGTAGTCAACCACTACAGAATAGAACTTGAGACACTCACAGTATGCTACTGTTCTTAGGACAAAAAATCGAAAGCCATTGAGTCCATGAAGGGTAAGATTGACGTCACTGAAGTCAGAGTGGAGGAACTCACAGCTGAGCTTTCAAAGAAAACCGAAGAGGCCCAGCTATTTAAGGTGATACAAATAGATACCACATCTCAGAAGGAAAATGTTGTTTATTCCATAGTCTAATACAGAATACATAGAGATGTAAGCCCTATATAAAATGTTTGTTGATACAGAATGAAACAGAGATTGCCTTTGCTGAGTGAGACAGAGGTTTTTACATGATTTTCATTTTCTTACTGCACTCATCTCTTACCCACCATGAAGATATTTCTTGGGGAAATTGTTTTTATAATGAAAAAATAGTCAGTGATGAGGTGTATTATACATAATACATAGCTTTACTGCATTATGTTTTTTATATATCCTCAGATCAAAGTGCAGAAGCTGGAGGGACAATTGTTTACTGAAATAAAGAAAAATAAAGAACACACCTTTCAGATGGAGCAACTAAGGAAAGACATCACGCAGCATGAGTGAGTCCTTAACAGCCAGCCATTCAATACTATTAGTATATAAACTATATTAAACAGTTGTAATGTCTAATGTTTGATTTATGTCATTTTTAAGAGTAAAGTATGAAGAGCTACTATCCAACTTTAATGAGCTGCAGTCTGAGAAAACTGCCATTCAACAGCAGTTGGAGCGCGGATCTTCTAATGTGAAAGCTATTGAGGCAAACATGAAGGTCTGAATTGCATTAGGTGTCAGTTTTTGTTTTTTATGACAGACTATCATGTGAATTGCACATTCTAAAAGCTGTTTTAATTGAACAGGTGAGTGAGGAGAAGGCTGTGACGCTCACAAAAGAAATTCAAAGACTGGAAGAAGAAAACCAACGTTTACGGTGAGTTTGCTCTTTAGAGACCTAAAAGAGGTTTGACATTATGTAATTTTCAACATTAAGCTGTTTATATTTTCATGAAATAGAGAGGAAGTAAACTCCATTGAAACCAAAAGCCAAGGGAAATATCTGGAAACTGAGTCTCTGCAGAAGAAAATAGAAGAAAATGTAAGTATGCTGACTAAACCAATTATTAATAGAAACACAAGGCTTCATAAAGAAGCCTGTTCTGAAAGTGTTAAATGAGGATTTCTTTGTGGTTTTTGTGTATAGCGTGAACAACTGCTGGAGGAAATTGCAGAAAAAGAAAAACAGATCAAATCTGTGGAGACAAAGGTGAATGAAATTATTATTTGTAATATAATAATAATAATAATAATAATAATATTTTTATTATTATTGATCATTTTCTGGAAATAACAAGAGATTGTTTTGTTTTTAGTTGTGCCATCTCAGGAAAAAAATTTGAACTTCAACTTAAAGCCCAGGAGGAATAGGATTGTTGTTGTGTGTTATTTATTCAGCTAACAGTTGAATTGTGTATTTTCAGAATAAAATGCTTAAGAAACAAATTGCAAAGGAGAATACGAAATCCAGGCAACTTGAAAATGTGGTATGGTGATGTTTTTTTATTTTTTTATTTTATCTTGTAGTTATTAATGTTGAGATAAAACATTTAAACTAATAAGTATAGCCCTTTATGATTTTAGATCAACAGTCTTTTCGAGGAGTCCGAGAACCTTAAAAGACTGAACGAAGAAGACCATCAGAAATTGCTTCATGATCTTGAGTCCAAATCAACCTTTGCAGCAGAGCTTGAGAATGAGGTTACTTATATAATGTTATTTACCAAATGTATTATTTATTTATCTCCTCATAATGAACAAATAATAAAACACCTGGTTTTACAGATACAAACGCTCAGATTAACAGCAGCAGAAGCCATCAAGAACAAGGAAGACGCAGAACTCAAGTGTCAACACAGGGTAACAGATATGGTCGCACTGATGGAAAAATACAAGGTAAGGCCATCATAAAGTATATGTTTTGCTGTCTGAAAATGGTCCTTTAAAGCATGACTGTCAATCCAAACACATGTTACATTTTATTAATAGAGCCAGTATGAGCGGATGGTTGAAGAAAAGGATGCAGAGCTTGATGAGAACAAGAAGAAAGAGATGGAGGCTGTTGCCCAGAGGAAATCACTGGTATGATGCTGGAAAATCATACATTAAGATTTATTAACATATAAAACAAGATTAGATCATTTTAGATAATGAATAAATTACATCCAAAACTACATTCTTAAAATCAGGAGTTGGATCTCACGAAGCACAAGACAGATAATGACCAGCTGAAGCAACAGCTGAAGACAGAAATAACACATAAGGTATGTCCTAGTTTGAATCAGTTACATTTTATTGTTGTACTTTACCTTTTGAGAGACAGTTCATTCTTTGAGAAACACTTTTCATTGCTTTTAGGAAAACGTGCAGAAGGAGCTGACTGACTTGAAGAAAGAAATGGCATCAATGAAAATCTCTCAGCTGTCAGAAGCGAGGAACAAGCAGGTACAAAATCTGTACATCAGCAAATACTGTAGGCTTCCACTGAGGACGTAGTTTGTCATCACATGTACTTAACCAAGAATTCATCTTTACAATTCTAGTCACCTGCTTCAAACTATAAAGAAGGGAGATATTCAGAGACTCCGAAAGAGAGCTCTTCAAAGAGACACATTTTTGACTTCTCCAAGATCAAGAAAACTTCAACCTATGGCAAAGATGACAGAAGTACTGCAGTTACGAAGAAAGCTGTGAGTTTAATCTACCAAAAGTCTTTAGACAGATTGAGAAAATTGTCTAATTTCAGGCACATTCTTAATTGTTGAGGTGAGTTGGAAATCAAATCATCAAGTTGTCTTATCTTATTTTGCATTGTTGTGCAATTATTGCTGGAATTTTAATACATGTTCAAGACAGGTTGAGTAAAAATACTGTAGAGATTGTGTGTTAACTCACCTGTTGGCCCCATTCAGATAATCTCTTACATCAGGGATCTCAATTTATAACCATTCAACAGTATGTGATTCTGTCTACTATTGTATAGTCTGGCTTACTATGTAAACAGTGCCGGCATGAAGCCTTACTTCCGCTCCAGGAGGAAGGACAGGAAGTCCCTCCTCCCCTTCGCGTGGTTCTCAAAGTCCCTTCGCTGCAGCCCACGACAATTGTGATTGGTTTAAAGAAATCCAAACAGGCCAGGGAGTTTTTTCCCCTATACCGGAGTGAAAGCCACTGAATCCAGCTCCCCCCACCCCCTCCTCAGCATGGACACATCTCCGTGGAGATAGGTCTGGCTACACGAGACAAACTATTGTAGCGTTCATAATAACTCAGACTGACATTGACTTTGCATCATTGCAGGAAATTCACAATGAAGCCCTGAAAACCCCAAGAAGTATTACAAACAGAGTTGGCGGAACATCAAAGATCAAAGTAATATACAGTATTATTCTGACATTTTCCAAAATGAATAAAAAATATTAACGACTTTTGCTGACATTTACTCTTTGAATTCCTTTACAGTCCTACAGAATAAGGACGCCTCCTTCTGCTGAAAGGGCAGCACGCTGGGGGAAGAGTGCCATAGAGCTCGACCCCAAGTCTGACGGCTCTGATCAAAATGATCTCTTGGTGAGTTGTATTGTGTTCAGAAGAACACACTATCATTGGTTTTGTGAACTGCATTTCATCATTTGTGCAAGATGATTGCCAGAAGAGCTGATTTGCCCTTCTGCTTCTCTTCTTGGCAGAGCTTTGCAAGTGCACCCACACCCATTTATTCTGCTCCACGCTCCAAACTCAACAGCTTCAAAAAGGTAGCATGCTATTTGAAAATTATAGTTATGCATTGTATACATGGACAAAGAAGAAATAATCCCGAGTAATTTTTATTTAAAAAATGGAAACATTTTTTTCAGATCCAGAGCCCTATCACTCATAAATCACCAGGGAACATCTTGAAGTTAGCTGCAATGAAAAGGATGAGAGATGCTGGTTGGTTGGCTGTTACTAGCTGTGACAAAAAAAAGAAGACGACCAATGAGAAGGTCTTTGCTTAAATAGTGCTGTTACAGGTCAGATAAACAGTAACATCATAACAATATTAGACAGTTTCAGATGTTCATAATCCAACTTTGTTAACATGCATATATAGCACTGTTATGGATCAAATACTGTAGACAGTATTAATAATAATAACAGGTCAATTTATTTCTTAATATGCATAGAAAGTATTGTTCAGTTAAACAGTATTGTTAACAACAGAAAGATTTAGGTGTTCATATTCCAGCTTTGTTAGCATGCATATATTGCACTGTTAGGGATCAGTAGACAGTATTATTAATAATTTTAGGCTAATTTATTGGTTAATATGTTGGTAAGTATTGTTATGGATCAGTTAAACTTGTTCATATTCCAGCAACTTTTTTTAGCAAGTTTGCTTGGGGTTTGTAGGTAGATTTTAAGTGACTGTAGAGTCACCCTCTATGCTTTTAAGTACTTTGAAAAAAATGCTGTTTGTTGTAGCACTGCTGTGTTGATTTATTTATCTTTAATTTGTCTTTACTGGTATTCACATGAAATCTCATTTGTTCTGCACAGGTTTATATTGTTAGTGTGGGAAAGGATGTAGTTATGTATTACTATCTTAATATATTTAGTATATTTATGTATTCTAGTATTGACAATGACTTAAGTAAAAGTAATGTTGAAATTTGATCAGCATTGTCTTTGTTTGAATGATCTGCCCATCATAATGTTCCCTTCCTCCCGGCCATCAGCCTCTCATAAAGAATTTAAATTTCAGTCAGGGGTGAAAGGGATGAGTCTTGAAATTGTACTAATTGGTGGATGAGAAAAATTGGTTTTGTCCATCCTGTCGAGTACCAAAGGTGACATCTCAAACTGTAGGAACTCTCTCTCCTTAATGAAGGAACTGGAGACGGAATTGAGATTGGTCTTCCGGGGCTGTTGGTACGTTGTCATATATTGGATGGCCGTCATAAAGTCCTCCAGAAATTACGAGTGTGTCATCGTCTGCCACAAATGCATCTGCTGAAAATTAAATATATATTTTTAACTGCTAATGATAGACGATATAGTATGTATTGTATGATGAAAGGAAAGTCCTTACCCGTGTTATCAGTGTTGCTTAGAGGTTGATGCAAGTATTGGATTTTATGTTTGCATCTGTGAAACATGAACACAACCAATGCCAGAACAAACACTCCGAGTACAACGCTGAACAGAATAGTCATATTCTTTTCTGAAAGGTTCAGTCCCAAACCTAGTAACACAGGAAAAGGGGAACAAATAAAAGCAATTCACATGAGTTAAATATCAACTTATAATTAAATCATTCATAAAACTGGAGCCTGATGCTTACCTTGTGTGGTTCTGTGCATTGAACCTGATGTCGTGTTGACAGTGTGAGATGAATTTGCAGTAGTAATCGCTGTAGTATCAGGTGTACTTGTGTAACCTGTCGTCTGCATTGTTGGTGTTGTCAGTGCAGTAAATATTGGGGTGTCAGGTGTAGTGGTTATCTGTGATGTACTGTTTGTTAGAGGAGTCGTGATGGTTGTTGACTGAGAAGTCTGGAGATGACTCTCAGTTGTAGCTGCTGTAGTGAATGTTTCATTGTCCCGGGTTGTAAATGTGTTCTCAGTCATGTTTGAGATTACACGGACCGTAGAGTTAGATGAAGTTACCACTGTAGTTGTGTGTGTCAGGTTTAAGCCAGGGGTTGTTATTGTAGGTGTGATAGTGACATTCTCCTTTTCTGTTTGTGCCACAACAAAAGAAAGGGCGAGAAGGTAACAAGCCAGCGTAGCAAAGACGGTATCCATGGCCATTAAGTCCTGTACTGGAAAACAAAACATGGCAGGCTGAAAAAAAACTTAAAATAAACACTGTAGAATCTATGTGTCCCTTATCTTAGTAATATTCTGTTTAAACCTGAAGTCTGTGTAGTGAAAACAATACCTTAAACATGGTGTATGACCTGTTATAAGTAGGTCTTACCCATTACAATAACAGATCTGCTGCAGGAAATGATTTCAGACACTAAGCATGACTGTGTACACACTAAGAAAACGCATGATTTATTTTGTAGTCACGTGGGTGGAAACATTTCTAATCTTCTCATGTGAAAGCTTGAGTAAGTCCAAACCTTGATTAAGAAGTAAATGACAGATCAGGCTCACCTTGTTTTGTTCGTATCAGTGAAAACTAACTCAGCTCACTTCTCTGGCAGCGCGTCTGCCTCCATGTCATGGCTGACTCTCCACTCCCTATAAACCTGGAGCAGCTAGTGTTGCTTTGCTGGCATAGTGGCAGGTGAAAGTGGGCAGGTCAGTTCTTTGTAAACTTCCTCTATTGTATGTTGTCAAGGAGACAAAGGACCCGGTTATTACCTCGACCAAAGCTCAATCTCTCTATCTCTGTCTGTCTATCTCCCCTGCTCAGTTCAATTACATTTTACAGCCCTGAGTAGAAGCATTAACTATACTGTAATAATTTTTTTCTTGGCTTCACTGTCCTGTATTCCCTCTCAAATACATACCAAGGATGGGAGTCTTTGTACAAAATGTTTATTAACAAGTAGAATTTGTGACTAATTCATACAGGTAGTTCATAACGAGTGCACAATGCCCATATAAAAATAACCAGGCACTAAACAAAATGTCTAAAACAAATGGCCATTGCTCCTTCAGTAATGCCATCATACATATTGTAAAATATCAAACAGTATTCCAGTGTTCCTGTCTGTGTCAGCATGAAACACAGGACAATGTTCAGGACTAACAGCTGCTATCAGGGAGAAAAATGGAACAAAGGGCAATAAAAGTAAAGCTGTAAAGGGAAAGGAAAGGAAATGGGAGCAGCTCAGTCATAGTTGGGCAAAAGATGTGGTGACCTTGTGTTATTTTAAAAGCCTTTTCCCCTATTGTTCGGATGAAAACTACAATAGCTGAAAAACGTCCTGGTTTAAAGGATTATGTTATCCCACCAGATGTTGCAGAACATGTTTCTCCTGTTTAAGCAACATAAATAGGCAAGCTTTGGAAGTTCAGTTATATCATTTTAAAGTTATTTTAGGTTTGCCAAGCTCGTCAAGCTCCTTATGTAAAATCTAAATTATTTTGTATTTTAATTTAAGCAAGATGCTTAAAACACATCACAATTCATTATCAACATAAATAGGCACATAGCGGTAATAGTTACAATTATTTGTTTTTGCAAATCAAATGCACCACGGATGTAGCAGCAAAACAATTGTGACTTGTCATTTATGTTTATAAAAACAATTTAAAATGTATCGATATAGCAGCGCTACAGTTTGGTGGCTTTTTCAACATCTTTACTCGTCACGTCAAAGTCTGTGAATGTTGAGTTGTCAGCTTCCAAATGAAAGTCTGTTGCAGCTTTTTCTGTGACTTCTGATGCCTGTAGTGGGTTGAGAACAAACCATTAATAACGTAAACATAGCCATACTTTGTTACCAATTATCTAACAAAAGTCTCCTACCTCTGATTCACTACAGCAGCTGAAGCAGATCAGGTCACTCTTCCTCACAAACAGATCAGGGTTCATTTTTTCTTGCTTGCATCCACCTAAAAATAATTAGATACGTATTCCCATAACTGTTTTATGGCAGATTATAATATTAAATATGTGTGTCTGCAGTGAAATAGTGTCTCACCTGTGATAATGCTCACCAGCAGGCCACACACGATTGTGGTTACTGCACCCAAGAGAGAGAAGTAGACGTAGGACAGAGAGTACCAGGAGTCTGCCAGAGGTGGCCTCACACTGACACACAAAGAAAATCATGTTAACCTTAAATACCTCATGTACACACAGAGCTCACACTAGGATGACACAGAGCTGGATTTAAATCAGCAAAACTTTTTACTTTTTGTGATGAATTGGCAAATGGAATTACATCTTTTTAGGCCCATTTTTAAGCCTTGAATCATTTTTGTACTTTGTATTCATTAAAATGCTAATATTTCTATTTACTGTGACCCTATCATGTGCTTGAGTGACAGTGTAACTCACTCAGGCTGCGAGGTCAGAGTCACCGGACTTGTCCACGGAGCTGCCGTCGTGTAGTTTTGGCTCATTGTGCTGTTGCAGCCCACAGTGCTGACTTGGAGAGGATTTGTCTTTTCATCTGTTGGTGGGTAAATCTGGCCTCCAATCCCCACCCACAGAGTCAACACCAGACCAATGATCATTCCCACAAGTCCTCCCTGCAAAGTAAATACAACTGCAGTCACATACTTTCTGGATGTGTCACATTTGCTTTATGAGAAAGATTTCTTTGTGTTGTCAGGGGGTGCAGTTGTGCAAGTGAATGTTCCAGTAAAACAGAAAATACTCACTATTGAATTTGACGTGCGGAACAGCATGCCTAATAGGTAAAGACCAAGAAGAGGCCCGCTGATCATGCCAAATATAGAGAGAGCTGCCTGAAAATAAAAGAAAACTATCAGCATGCTTGTAGTTGTTAACATTCAGCTCTTGGTGGTGCTGTAGAGCAACAAATGACTGCAGTAGTGTTTACCTGCAAAACACTTCCCATCACTGAAGCGACTCCAGCCATCCCAATACACAGGGCACCAAAGAATACACCTGGGAAATATTAGAATCAACATGATGGAAATATAAGAAAGGATCTAATCACAGCTTTCAAAGAATTTGCAAACGTTCTTTGGTGCAGATTCTCGGGCAGGTTAGGTAAACCTTTTCTTGTGTTTTAATTTTCATACGTATTTAAATGTTCCCATGAGATAGATGGATGTAACTGAGGTCTGAATTTTTAGGAAAATAGTGCTTTTTGGACTTAATGTACAGGTATTTTAAAACATTTTGGCTTGAAAAAGGCCTTACAAAAATTCTAAATATTCTCTTGCAGTGTAGCTGCCATCAGTCAGTTATACAACTTAAGTTAATTTAATAATTTTGAGTTACATATAAGAATAATTTCAGTTATTAATAAAATAATATTTTTGGTTTATTAACATAAATAAGATTAAGAACATGCACGTAAGAATAAATATCTAAAGGGACCTACAGGGGTGCTACAGGCTCAGGAAACATTACACATACAGTAAAAGTAGGATTGTGCGTGCAGGAGACTGATCAATCTTTTTCTTTTGTTACGTTTCAATCAGCAGACTTATAGAAAGTACTACTACTCACTACTGCTGGCTACAGTAGCTAAGAAGCTCACCCTCCCATAACATCCATCAGCCCCCCCCCCCCCCCCCCCCCCCCCCCCC
>JAOVVB010055700.1:0-14532 GCA_028570985.1 Heterobranchus longifilis
ATATGCACACACACACACACACACACACACACACACACGTTTTCACACAATTTGCTGCTCAGCTAAATTTGGTGGCAGTTGAATCAAGTTTGTGGACAAATGTATTTTTAACTTAAATGAAACCACTGCCACACGTTGCATAAATGTGCATGACAAAAGTACTAATCATCTCCTGTATGACTTTGGAATGTCTCAATGTCATAAATAAATTAGTTGTGTCTAGAACACCATGATTGTGTTTGGGTGTGGCCATAATCAAAGTTAGAATTACCACTCCACCTAACCTCTGGCTGCGTGCTGTTGAACTATAAAGTACATAGAACTGCTTTTACTGTCCTACTTCAGAAGACGTTATATATCGCACGTCTGTAAGCGTATACCTGGCACCAGCTTAATACATGCTGTATATTTATACTTCAACACAATGGAGCCTGTCAGAGATGCAGGTTAATATGTGGAGGGAGGGAGGATATATAGATATAGTAGATAATCCTGTCATTTGTTAACCATCTATAGAAAATATATTAATTACATTTTGTTCCCAAGGTGAGGAGGTACAGACCAGTAAATCATATGATCTCACTCAGACGGTACACAAATATTTTCTTTGTGACATACTATTCATAAAATGATGCCCCGGTTATGTCATTAAAGAATGCTGCGTAGCAGGTATCAACAGGTGTATTTTGTTTCCTGATAAACATCCCCTCTAACCATTTCCAGTATAGAGGTGGCAGTAATCAAGTGCAGTTTGTTTTCTCTGCTCTTTCCTGCTCAGCTGTGTTTTGTAGTTGCAAAAGCTGTTGATCATATAAAAAAAATGGAGATTGTGCATCTAGCTGTATAACTTGCAGTAGCAGTGGGGTCTTGCTCAACTACTTGGAAAGATCCAGTTAAAGCCTTGTGTAAAAAAAATGTAAAAAAAAAGAAAAAAAAAAAGGTGTGCACTGGCAGCTGCAGTCTGTTGCACCACTCGTGTTGCATGGTTCTTGCAGATCTCAGTGGAACCAACAAGTCCTCCAGAAAATACGACCATATGTGTCGTTTGTTCCTAATCTCTAATACGACCCATATGAGCGTTTTACTAAAATAGCGCCCCTAGCGGTCCGAGTAAATACGACACGTAGCGTTTTTCGCCCTCATACCTAAACGTTTGTGGTTTTAACACGCCGTTAACATTGTAAAAATGGACATTGTGGTGGTAGATTTAGGCTTAGGCAACGAAACAACTTTGAGACTTTAAAGCACTTCTGTGTATCCGCACGTACTTCCGGTTGTTACTTTAACTTAAAAATAACTCGACTGGGACACGAACCCTGGGTGAAAGTCCTGTGTTTGTTTGGACGTAGGACGTAATCATTTAAGAAAGAGACAAAGGCAGAGGCAGCGGTGTAGATGGCAGTGGTCTAACGTCATAGAGATGTTTAAAATGTCTCACCAACTCACCTAGCCTCTCAAAAAGTTCCGCCATTTTTAAAATGTGTACGTCGTGTCATCTGATCATGTCTGGCTTTACCTATTGGCTACGCTGCCTCCACGATCTCCTGTGGTGCTGCTCCGTTTCATCAGTATCCGTAAGCTTTCAGAAACGTGCACAAATTCGGACGAAATGAATGAAATGAACGCAGAGTACGGACAGAAGGCTCCGTCCGTATCTAACGATGGATATAGATTAGAGTCTTTACTCAAACGAGAGCTTAAATTGAGCGCCATTTTGTTATTTAACAAAGCATTTGAAAAACAGGAAATGTGTTGGACTTTTCAGAACAACAAGTCTCCGTTAGTGTTTCCGTCTCTGATGGGTAGTAAATGTCCTCATTGATTCATAAAGTCAAAGCTTAATCTGAGTCACTTCATTGTGTTCAATTATTTCTCCATTGCTGTCCAGCTGAGTAAATAGGTCCGCAGATACCAGAGGCAAAATTAATTTCCGCAGTCATTACATTTAATTGTAAATTATGACTCTGTGTGTGTGTTGTGTGTGTGTCTTTTTTCTAAACATGTGTAGTAATGCAGGGGTGAGAGTGTGTTTTGTGTGTTTATGTGCTCGTCTCCCTGCCTCGTGGCCTCAGCATGGTTACCATGAGAACAGTATTAATGGTGACATCACTGCAGCAGTGTGACATCATTGCAAGATGGTGACTCATATTCTTGGCTCACTGTGTGTGTGTGTGTGTGTGTGCGTGCATGTGTGTGTTTAACCTCTTACCATTCTACCCCCTTTTTTAAGAGGGGTAGGGGACGGGGATGATTAAGAGGAGACAGCAGGTCAACAGTAGATGCCACATAGAAGTGTTGTACATCCTCTGAAAGCTGAGAGCCTGAAGATTAATTTCAGATGCACCTCAGCACTGTGTGTCAAGGTTTTCTAGTCATAAATCTGTAATAAACATTGTGTTTTGGTTAGGCGCCTATTCAAATATTAAAAGTTTAGTGTATGAAGTCTTAGAACATTATGATTGAAGTATATGATGACCATTCTCATATTCGTTTATGTCTCATAAGTTGCAGCAATTTTTGGTTGATGCCATTTGTTACAGAGATTTGGTGCTAAATGTAACCACTTTTGACCATTTGGGAATTGATGAAAATGGTCAAAAATACCTCCAAAATACCTCACTTAAGGCACCAAGACCTTGAGGAACACCATAGTAAAATCCATGCTGTGATTTGGTGTCAAAAATGTTTTGACATTTTGGAGATTTCTGTAAGAATTGCATTTTTCAGTGACTGGATGGTGAGCACTTTGTGTTCTGGAAACTGCTCAGAAACTCCTTTATTGTGAATATACGTAGGCAAGCCATACATCCTCTGAATGTCCTTGGTCTCTAGTTTGTGTTTGTAAAGTTTCTTATTGTGAATATAGGTAGGAAAGCTATACATCCTCTGAATGCTCTAGGTCTCTAGTTTGTGTAAAGTTTCATGAGGCTGTGATTAGAGGTCAACAGGTCATTTTATACAGTGAGGTCGAGGTTCAAAAAATGGTCTCACTACAATGAAATGGTAATGGTTAAAATGTAATTCAAGACTGTTTATGGACCCCAGTATGTAGAAATATTCAAACACACCCTTTTTAGAATAGGTGAAAATAACACAATTGTACTGCATGAGAAAAATTGCATGAGGAAAAACTGCATGTTTTGCCAAAAACTGCATGGGATTAGAATAAAGTGTGTATGTCTGTAAAAGGGAGACTTGTGGGTACCCATAGAACACATTTTCATTCAGATATCTTCTCAGATAGTTTTTCTCTTGCTAAAATGTAGCCTAACTTTGGAGCGTTATTTGCCCCCCCTTCCCAACAAGCTAGCATGACATGTTTGGTGCCAATGGAGTCTCCTAGCTTGAGAACTGAGCTCACTATAGCCTCTGAAAGATAAAATGTCGTCCGATTATTAAGATGTTAAATGTGTGAAGATGCGATCAGAGAAAACACATGGAGCCAAGTCAAGACAACAACAACAACAACTCTCGACATCCATGTGTTTTATTCTATGTAACAAAAATAATTACATCGTCTTTGTTCTAGGAGCCTATAACAATATTGAAAACAAAAAGAAAACAAAAGCATCAGAAAAATCATCAGACGGGACATATAGACATTTACATGAACATCATAGAGAAATGTTGAACAGAATTATATTGCACAACCGAGCACAAATGATCCCTGTAGAAATAAAAGTAGAATCTGTGTGTTCATATTCATGTCACACACAGCTCAGTGTGTCTGTTCCAGAGCATTCTGAGATCTGATCAACTGCATCACATGTGATCAATACAGCATCACTTCATGTTTAACTCCACCTGATACAACCACACAATCCCATCTTTGGCACATAGAATCTGCAGAGTAAATAATGAATTTTGTCTGAGTAGTTTGGAATTGGACACTGCATGAAAAACAACAGATGAGAAAGCAATCAAAACAAAAATAATTTGTGTCCGCAATCTTGTTGAGGAAAGTCAAAGTGGCTCTCTCGCTCTGGACCGGTGCTAATTAGGATGGACAGAATCTAATCAGCAGAGATCAACACGCTGTGAAGCCACTTTGTGAGCCAATCTGTTCTAATCAAACTGTTTTACTGCATACCGCTCAACATAAAATAGGATGATTAACCAAGCCTGTGACGATAATACACGTGGCTGTATGGGTGACTGTTTGTACACTGCAAACAATTTGCAAGACCTTTATTCTGCTTGTGTCAAACTTGATCTTGTGTCTTTGTTTTTCTTAATATAGGTGCAAACAATCTGCCAGTGGAGTGAGACAATCTAACTTAAACAAAATGACAATTTCATTAAAGCCCCTATGTGTAGATTTTTTTATGATTAGATATTTTTTTCAAATTGCTCATATGCTGGCAGCATAGTGGCGGACAGTAAAAAATAGTGGACAGAGCTTCCAGGACTGAAAACTGAAGCCAATGCGGAAGTGCCTTAAACTTGCAATCTTTCTTATGGCCAGCAGGGGGCGACTCCACTGGTTGCAAAAAGCCTCCCGGTTGTATACAAGTCAATGAGAAAATGAGCCTAATTCTCACTTGATTTATTACCTCAGTAAACAGTTTCATACTGAGTTTATGGTCTCAATCGCTAGTTTCAAGTCTTCTACAATACAGCATGATGTTCATTTAGTAGATTATCATCAGGGAAAGCAGGGGATGTTTTGGGGTGTGGCTACCGTGTGATTGACAGGTCGCCGTGCTAGCAACAGGATAGAGGCTTAGCAATGCTAACTATGCTAATCCTGTGTACATTTAAATAGACATGAACTTGTTTTGGGTGTTGTCTGTGTCTTCGTCTTATGACTTTGAGCCTTTCAGTGTGTTTTCACTTCATACAAGTTTATTGTAACTATTTTTGTCGCATAAAAATGTATTGTTCAGCGTTCGGTTGCTCATTGCTAAACAAGTTAACTAGCTAGCGCTAGCTGCTAGGTAACTTTTGCCGATTTTCAGCCAGCTCTGTGTCACTGCAGCGAACAGCACAAGAGTCCAGAGGTCATTATGAGAAAACAGCTAAGTTTTTCTGCTGTTTGGTTGGGCAGGTGGTGGATTTATCAAAGCTTTCTCACTGACAGCCTGAAGAAGCTCGAGGTGATAATTCCCACAGAGTCCTCCAAACCATATTTGTCATTTGTTCCTACTCTCTAATACGACCGTTACGTTAAAATAAAAATAAGTTGTATTTTAATTTTATTTTCAAACATCCACCACCCGTCTCGTTTCTCACTCTAAATACTATGTTACATGACTTCTTACTTTTTGGCACCATAATATCTACGGACACTAGAGGGCGCCGCCTACCAATATAACATCAATATGGGTCGTAATTTCTGCTTGAACAAACGACAACTGCTGTTGTTTTGCTCTGGAGGACAGCCTGGACAGTCATTTGATCAACAAATATTACTAGTGCAGCTTTAAATATCATGATTTATTCCAATAATTTGCCCAATAACACAAGAAAACTTGCTTAAAAATGTTTGTAAGTGACTTCTATACACTGTTCTTTGCTTAATTTCACTTTCACATAAGACATGTTCATTCCATGAAAGCTAATTCATTCACTTAAAAAAAAGATCTCACTCCACTTTCAGACGTCAGCATATTGAGAGACACGAGACTGAACAAGGACTAATCACGTTGTTTGCACCACATAACTGTCAGTTTTGATCTTGAGGCTTTCATGAGATAATGTACAGTAGCAGAGTTGTTAGGAGGCGTGACATTATACCTCCATCCACTGGGTGACACTGTGACACAGGACAGTTTTTTTTTTTTTTTTTTTAAATCACTGGCATCCCTCTCCTCACACCTCAGACTTCCACTGCCAACAACTTGTCAACTCCCTCCCTCTGGTGAAACCTAACATCTATGTGAGTATAGAAACTGCAACAGTCGGCTACAGCAAACAAAACGACACGGCCCCATATCGGAGACAGTACAAACCGTATACCAGCGGACCACAAAAGCAAGTGTAGGTGTGGGTAATAATACTCGGTGCTTCGGTGCGAGGGTTTACACTCCAATTTGTTTTGTTTTTTTGTACAAAGTTAAACTAGACTGAGGCATCTCTTGTTACACAAATGATACAAATACAAAACACATGCCAACACTTGCAAAAGTGTCCTGACATACAGCACACACTGAGCTTTCACAAGCACTCACAGTTATCACTCAGGCTCTCTCTCTCTATCTCACACACACACACACACACACACATGCACACACGCACACACACAGTAGCTGTGTCATCATATGAAATTAGGTCTAAGCTAGTGGTACATTTACATTTACATATTATACTTGTTTATATTCATAAATACGATTACAGTCGTATCATAATGTACATGTAGTTTTATCATTACAGTATCGCACATAAGGAGGCTGCTTCTTTAGCGTTAGGGAGGGCGCATGCTCATTGGCCGGTGTGAGAAGGAGGAGATGAATGTGATTCGCCTACAGGAGGGAAGTCAAATGCTTTTGCTGCAATGCAGAGATGTCAGAAAGTCTGACATTTTTGACGCAATGGTCTGACCCAATGAGTCAGAATGATTAATACAGGACTTGTGAGATTCAGTCAAAAAGTCCTTTTGGAATTGTGGGGTTCCTCACTGAGGTACCTGGAAGTATAACAGTACACACAGATCCATTCTTCACAAAGGAAAGGAGATATCTCACAATGCTATACTCTAAAACATGTAACCTGTTTTACTGTAACTTTAGTACAATTCTCTTAGCACTGTTTCTATTTTCCTAACTCATAGTCTCTCCTTCAAATCTTTCCATGACCTAATAATGTTTATCATCACCATTTCTGAGAAAGTCAGATGAATACATCTGCAAGCAGAAAAAAAAACTGCAGCCAATACTAGGTGCAGGCCAGGGATACTCAACTTGCTTTTCCCGGGGGCCACTTTTGCAAAATGACAGGAGGCCAGGGGGCAGTTAATCAACAAACATTAATATTTCCATTTTTCATTGAATTGCCTGTTTTCAACCTTTTAACGTTTGCTGACCTCACTCATCTCTACCAAGAGATGAATCCAGCTGCAGCAGCCCTGCAGCAGGTCAGGTTTATGCAGGGGCGTTTCTAGGATTTGAGGACATTCGGGGCTTGGCCCAGACCTCTGTTGGGGGCTCCTCCACTGGCATGTTTTTTTTTTTTGTTTTTTTTTAATAAACAAGCTCTGCATTTTAATGCAATCTGGAACTTTACTTTTACTTTTCCCAAAAAGAAAGAAAGAAAGAAAAAAAGAATTCCCAGTGTGAATCAATTTATGTTCATATTAAATTAAAAAATGATCGGTGGGCCACCTGGGACCATAAGTTGAGTATCACTGGTGTAGGCTATTGGGTGTATTTGTTTCTGTAAATATATAAGCTTTCAATATTGATAGAACATCCACAATAAGTAATAGTGATAAATATAGTTTTTGACATTTTTGGCTTATTCACTTTCCTACTGAGAGTTAGATGAGAAGCTCGATACCACTCTCATGTCTGTATGGAGACAGTTAGCTTAGCTTGCTAAGCACAAAAAATGGCTAACTTTGCTTTGTCCAAAGGTTACAAAACCTGTCTACCAGCACCTCTAAATCACTAATTAACATGCTAGTATATCTTGTTTGTTCATTCCGTACAAAAACAAGTTAGCTTTTGCCCACTTTCAGTCTTTGCGCTAAGCTAACCATCTCCTGGCTGATGTAGATATTCAACGGATGGATTTGAGTGTATTTCATATAACCACCCGTTCAAATGTTATCTCTCGATTAAATGGGCGTTATCAGCCTCATAGATATGGGTTAGAAGGCCTGCTACAGAAGTTCAGAAGGCCGTTATATATTCACACGTAACGGTCGCAGTTTTAAACACGTGGTTAATGTTGTGAAATGAAACTACTTGTTTAAGAAAACGTGGTTTGGGTTAAAATAAGTAAATTTTTAAGGCAACTTCACTTTCACACAGGACACAAACAGCAGTTTCCTGGGTGAAAGTCCTGTGTTTGTTTGACCCATCTACCACAACAACTTTGTCTCTTTTTATACTACGTCACCTGACTTCCTTCTTGGTTCCCGTCATAATTACTACGGCCACTAGATGTCGCCGCCTAACTATTTTGAACCTCTGCTGTGATCCAACTTACCAATAGATAACAACGGCCTACTGGAGGTAGAGTAGGGCCATACCACCTCATATCTATGGGAGTGATAACAACTGATAACGCTCATTCAATTGGCTGATAACATTCAAAGCAGGTGATGTAACTGTCTATAATTTACATATAATTAAATGTTGAACAAAGGACAATATTTTATCTGTTTAGAAAAATTGTTTCCCCTGATTTTTTTTAAAGCTGATCCAGTGAAATGTGATTTTAACCTACAAGCTGGGAATTACTGACTTTAATTTAATGTACAGGTATTACACTCTGCCATTATTCACATTCACAAGCAGGTGAGCACATGTACACACACCACCCAGGCTTCCTCTTCAACCTTTTGCTCGTTTTCAAATTGATTTTAGATCTGAGCTGAGTTCAGCAAAGTTCCTCTCCCTCCACCTATTATCAAAGCGCTTCCTCTCTGACATTTAGTGAGGAAGAAGACAAAAAGGGGGGAGAGCAGGACAGTGGGAGAGGAAGAGGAGAGACAGCTATTTCATGTGAAACAACAATGAATCATGGAGGCAGGTTTGGCCTTTCCGAGAAATACCGTTTCTGTCATACGGCCTGTAATTACTGTCCTGATTATCTCCACTCCACGCCGCTCTAGTGGCTCCTTCGGTTGCTCAAATTGCTGGTCTTAGAGAAGTAATATTATATAATCTATATAATATAATATTATTCTGTTTTCCCTATTTCTAGTTCTGCTTAAATCACTATGTGTCAGACTTTTAGTTCAGTTTTAGCTCGCTCTCCGTCGCCCACTACAGTCAGGCCCCCAGGAAGTGCACTGACTGTTGAAGCCAATTTGACATAGTGGCCAAATGGTGGTATTACAACTGGCGAAAGAAACGTCTATAAATCTGTGGATAATTGTTTTTCGGTGTCACAACTCCCGCAAAATGACTATGACTATGACCTACTATCAGGGTTAGATCTGTTTGGTTTGATAACATTTCCAAAGTCTAGAAAAGCCGCGCGATTTAATTATTTAATCCCATTAAAGTTAGCTGGAGCGCTACACCGGATGTAGCCGGCTCTGTTGGCAGAAGTCTCTAGTGCGCCTGCACTTTGGGCCCCATGATGCGGAAGCAGTGCCGTTCAGCCAGGGATTATTAGAGGCGGCAGTTGAGCTTTTTTGACTTCATACACCGTCAGATGGTTGTTTTCACAGAACCATCTGAAAAGCCGTCATTAGAAACTGGAAAAAGGCAGGCGCTTGGACGTCAGTCACCTTACCTGGCAGGTGATTGGATGAACCATCTGTCTAGCAAACTTGTGCCCGTCAGGAGAAGAGCAGAAACGCCTTCAGTGTCGTTCTTTGCTCTTCTTTCAGTGAAGAAATATTCTCCAGTTCTGATACCGCTATTGCGGTATTGCTGCATCTACACGGAGCTGCCATTGTTGTTTTGAATAAACAGTCGCGCTGCTCATACACTTAAACCATGCAAGTACCTGCCAGTACCGTTAACTCCTCACAGGACGCAGAGCCGCCATTGTTGTTTTGAACGAACACCTAAACCACGGCAGTAGCTACCAGTGGCTCCTCACGGTCAGATCTTGTCCAGACCAAAACACTTGTACTGGAGCCTGGCAAGATGGATTTGTGCGATCGCGTGATCTTGTGATATGGCGGGAATCCAGCTGCCAGAAAGGAGCTCCGCCTCGATCACTGTATCCAGGTTTTATTAAAGATCCATGGCTACAGCACATTCAAGAACAGATGAAGAAAGAGAGACCGGAGATGTTACATTGTAGCACTCAAACATTTCAATGAATGAACGCATTTGTTCCTGGAAATAGCCTGGTCTCAAATAGCTAGCTGTTAGCAAATGACACGTATACTCTAGCACTGCTTGGGGACGCAACTATATCATGGCAGGTGTGTTGCTCAGGACCCGGGGAAACTCAGTGTGAAGTGTGAAGTTGTTTGGATGAGCGGTTCTCAAGAAAGTTGCAAGAAGCAATACCACAGACCAAGCAATTTGAACGGGCGCTGCCATAGTATTACTATTAGTAATGTGAAGTTGAATGTCAAATGCTCATTTCCTGTTGCCTCGGCCCACTGAAACTGTAGCTGGCATTCAAATGAAGATAATCAGAAAGAGAGCCATGCAGAGAATGTGTTCACTGCTGGAAAAAGCCCAGATTACATTATGTGGAGGACGAAGCTTTATTCTAACCTAATTACATGTCCTTTTAATAAAACACATGTAATCATTTTGATAAGATATTGATTTTGTTAGCACGTGTGGAAAAGCTTTAGGCACAGCCGAGCAGCACATCAGTATGCCTCCCCATGCTGCTGGAGGCAGCCGTCTGAGACATTCATCACCTGCCTGCCTCGTACTTAGAGGGTAAAGCGTGCGGACACCGTGCTGTACAACTTGTTGTGGATTTGGCTGTTGAGTAACAAATGAATGCAACTGCACACACACACACAAAGCAGTTTGATCTGGGTAATAAAATGTCCACACACACATTCTCACAAACATATGGACACCATAACACAAACTCACGCTATTGTTCATTTACATAATTCTCTCTCTCTCGCTCAACAGCGTAACATTTGCTTCTCTCGTGTCGCTCTCGATGGACCATGTGGACCAAACAACAGGCCCTTTGTTGGTTTAATGCCATTCCTTTTTTTCAAACTATCCCATGGTGCACAGCATCCAAACAACGGCTGTGTTTCCAGATTGGCGTTCTGGGTGTCAGAATTTACAGAGAAATTAATAGTTCAACATTTTGGGAAATATGTTTATTTGCGTTTTTTTAATCTGTACGGCAAATATGAAGCTGGAGGCAGGGGCAATTAGCTTAGCTTAGCATAGCATAAAGACTGGAAACGGGGGAACAGCTAGCCTAGCTCTGTTCAAAAGTGAAAGAAAAAATCTGAAGTGTAAAAATGACAAGTTGCAGTGATACCAGGGGTTATAAGCCAGACTATTCTTGGCCAGGAGCATTGACTTCCTCAAGTCTTGTCGTCACCGTGGGTTTGCCAGGCAACCAGTGAGGACTCCACAAAACCCCCTGTAAAAACTGCAACTTGTCATTTTTACACTTCGGAAACAATATACCGAATATGGGTCATAATAAGCTGCTTGCACAATTGACCTATAGGGCTGTCTTTTTGAGGAGGATGTCAAAGAAAGCGAATAAGTGCATTTTCATTGAGATCTTCTCAGGTCTGTATATTGTAGTACTGTAGGGATATTTCTTAGGTCTGTATATTGTAGTACTGTAGGGATATTTCTCAGGTCTGTATATATTGTAGTACTGTAGGGATATTTCTCAGGTCTGTATATATATTGTAGTACTGTAGGGATATTTCTCAGGTCTGTATATATATTGCACTGTAGGGATATTTCTCAGGTCTGTGCCAAAGGAGCTGGAGGAATTGCCTCTTTTCAAAGATCATCAGATTGGATTTATAAAGACACCCAGCTAGACTGAAGCAGGAGTGCTGCAGGAGTGTCCTGCACAGCAGGACGGCATGGAAGAAAAGAATGGCATCAATCAGAGGTCCGCTGTGTTCCAAACACGGCTCACTGCCGTCATCACTGCCTTAAAAAAAAGGGAAAAACCTTCCCTACCTCCTCCTCCTCCTCACACTGCGTCCCTCCCCTTTTCTTCCCCAGCCCCTCTCTTCTCTCATCCTCCTCCCCCCACCCCCACCCCCCGTTTCTCCACTCATCCCTCTCTCTACTTCTGCATGTCACACTGCAGCAGTAGGACGATGGAGGGGTCAGACTTGGCGGCCTCTTTACACTCTTCCAGGGTGATCTCATCATTGTGGTCCTTGTCCATCTTGGAGAAGATCTTGTCCACGCGCTGCTGCGGGGTCAGCCCGTCCTCGTTCATACGCATCATGATCACCGTGCCGACCATCTTGTAGATGGCCTGGAGAGGGGGGAAAAAGTTAGATTTTGCCCCCTTTTTTTAGAGGGGTGGTTGTGGGGGACGGGATGATAAAAGGTCAATAGTAGATGCTACACAGAAGTGGCATATATAAATACACACTAACTCCCTCCTCACAATGGTGTTGTCACGATACCAAAATTTTGACTTCGATACCAATACAAAGTTTAGTATCACGATACTCGATACTGAAATTATACTCAATATCTAATTAGGGTGCACCGATTCGATACTGATATCGAATATCGGGCCGATACTGACACAAATTGCTGGATCGGGTATCGGTGCCGATCTATTCACTTCACTTCATGGGCAGACTGCATGGCACATTGCTTGTATATAGTTATATTTATTGGGGAATTATGTTTACTATGGCTAATATTATGTTCGCTAAATGTGCTGTGGGAGTTTGCCTTTTTTACTCACCGTTCTGTCTGAGCCTGTAGAGCCACCGTTGTTTATAAGTGGCATGTCTGCTAGCGTAGCTTGTAGCCCGATGCTATTTAGCTATTTACTGTTAAAAATCACTGAAATGAGACCCCCAAATAACTGTAGCTTAATACATGTGTTGTTTTGGATCTCAGCTATTTACGATGCAGGGTAGGCCTGACATTGATGCGTTACGTTACTGATCCGCATCGTACCTCATATAGCAGCTCATTACCGTCCTACCAGCTGGTTAGCCGGCTAGCTTACTCGCTAACCTGTGATGTTTTGTAGTGTTACTCCTTAGAGAGACTTGGGCAGTCCGTTTTGTTAACCAGTGCTGTTGTTATCAGTAACGTTAGACATATCGAGGCAGAGAGGCTTCTCTCTATGGAAGCTGAGGCTCACGCTGTATCAACAGGGATGCATGCACAGGCAGGTCCACTGACCACATAGACAGTACGAGCGCCTGACCTTGCAAATTACACATTTCATCCTCTCAATCACTTGCACCGGAGACATATTTGACCTACAACAAGTACCAAATGTCGGGAAATTCTAATAATACCGAAGCACTTGTACTAGCAGACATGCTCGTTCTGGCACCTTCTGAAAGTGAAACAGTTGGCACGCCCACTAATATGCCTGCAGGGAGCACTGCACACACACACACACACACACACACACACACACACAGCTCTTATTAAAGCCCTTTCATTCTTAAAGTACCGGTCCTAATGTGGTATTGTACAGTTTTTAACGGCAGGGTATCGCGGTGCCTTTCTAGTATCGGTATACCGTACAACACTACCTCACAAACACATACCTCGATGATCTCCAGCATCTCCACACGTGTAATCTTTCCATCCCCGTCCAGATCATACATGTTGAAGGCCCAGTTGAGTTTCTGCTCGAAGCTGCCCCTGGAGGTGATGGACAGAGCGCAGATGAACTCCCTGAAGTCGATGGTCCCGTCGCCGTTCTTGTCAAATGTCCGAAACGCATGCTGGGCGAACTTTGAGGCGTCACCATATGGGAAAAACTGTGAGTGAAAAATGCGAAAAACAAGATAACAGTTACAATGTGCATCACTTCATGAAATAACCCATTGAGTTGCATTATGGGCAATGTAGGATCCGGTTTGACCCATACTGAGGACAAAAAGTCAGGATATCTCAACCTCTGCTGCATCGATTTTGACTTCATTTTTTAATTTGTCTCTTGTGAGTCCAACTTTATTACAGGGCAATACTCAATGGCGCCGGAATAGGGAGGACAATAAGACTTTTTGTCACCCCCCACTTTAGAGAGAGAGAGAGAGAGAGAGAGAGAGACGCAGTGACGCCAGGAGCCACACGCATAATAAAACTGTGTAGATTCGTGACTAAAGCTTTGTGTAAGCACAAAGACAGAAATAAGCAGATGCACTCTTTTCTTCAGACTTATAAAACTGCGTACATCTGATTCTCTGTCATTAATCTCAATCATTGTGGAGCTGCGCACACATGCACGAGCCTCATTTCTACACCCCACAGTTTGCTATAAATGGATGTAGAAACTTAAATCCAACAGCCCTTACATATCCGTTTGCATATCAATACTTGATACCACCACTCATCAGACTTGTCAGTGAGAAATACAGATTGTGTCGCATTGGCGACTGGCGAGGATCTCCAATGGTGCCGCTGTCATTACGCACGGCTGTGGATATTTAGAGCGTGGATATTCATCACGTTTCTGCAAATCATCATCACGGTAAAATATCAATCCTCATTATTATTATTCAACGTCAGAAGGATGATCAATGATTCATTCATAACTCTCATGTTGAAACAGACTTTACAAAGTGCTTGGATCAAGTTAAACGGTCATTAACATGGAGACGATGCTCAAATGTGACTGTGATTTGAATTAGGAGGATGTCCCCAGCAATAAGGAGGATGCTGGTAAAATGTCAAAAAGACAATCAAATGTGTTGAATTTCTTTAAACCAGGAGGTGAGTCAATATTTTGGCATAT
>JAOVVB010055730.1:0-14531 GCA_028570985.1 Heterobranchus longifilis
ACCTGATGTGCCGATCATCGGGACGAGGAAAAAACAAACCAGAGCCTAATATCGCGATGAATATCGTATCAAGGAAGTTTTTTAATCGCAATATTATCGTATCGTGAGTTTTTGTTATTGTTTCCTATGACAGTGTGAGAGTGAGCCAACAATAAAAACCCTGAAACTGAAACGGCTAAATGGAATTCAGCCATCAATCATTTTATTATTATTGTATTATTTATTATTATTTGCTTTTGTGACATGTCAAAATGTATTCCTTGCGGGATGCTGACTCTTTCGCTGTGTTTGAAATCACATACTAACTTACTATTCATACTAAGTATGATGTAAAATTGAGTATGTAGTGCTTTCACAATGAATAGTATGTGGATTTTGTGTATGGGGGAATGCCCGGATGTATACTACATAGTAAAGGCACAATTTCACATTGTAAACAGCATATATTTAATAAGTAGCTCATTGGCTAAATTGATTACGAGTTAAGATGCATCTCTGTGGGTGGCACCTCTGATGAACAATCTCCTTGGGGAAACCCTCACCTTTGTGATTTTATTGAGGTTTTGGCAGGGTTTCATTTAATAATCATGGTATATTTATCAAACAAGATGCTCACACTAAATGGTACAATCTTTACAAAACATGTAGCCATGCCTGTTAGCTATCTTAATTTCCCCTTTTTTTCAAAATAAGAGCAGTTATCCAAGATGAATTGATATAGATTAGCAAATCAATCATCCAGTCATGACACAACACTATTGCAATGATTAACATTGTATTGGTCTTATACTGGATTATGAGAATACTAAATTAGTTATGTGATGTACTATACCACAAGGCCTTGATGGGATGCACCATGCTTTAAAACCAATACAGAACAGTATCATAGCAGTTGTATCTTGTTTATCCCTCCATTTGCTGCTTTAAAAAGCAGTTTTCAATTTTCTGTGCTTGGACCCCTGCTGGTTTTCATTCCAACAAGCTTTTACAAACCATTTCACACCTCAGCAGAGATAAAATAAAAGTGCAATGAACCACCTGTAGTCTGGAGACCAGGTTTGACAGCCACCGTCTACAACTCGCAGTGAACTACAGGCTTTCACTGTCATTATAACTACATCTTTTTTAGCACCAACATTAAATTGATAATATTTGCAATCATTCAGTATGGCTGTTTTAAGGATTTTTGTTGTTTTGCTTTGTTGTTTCAGTGCAGTGACCGGATTCATTTTTAAAGAAACACAAGCCTAGAGGAGGATTTCTTATTTAAAAAAAGCAACCATGTATGTAAATGAATCAGCAGCCATTTAAACTATAGCAGAGTCTGCGGCCTTGAAGCTGAGCAGGGTCAATGAGGCCTTTCCACAATATCCCAGGTTACATTGCTGCTCTGACATCAATTATTTCTTTTATGCTGAAACAAAAGTAGACACTGCCCCTGAAGGATCAGAAAAGGGATCATAAGCTGCGCAGGATGTTGTATTGTGAAATCCCTTATGCACTGAAACAACCTGCAGTCATGCTGCAGTTATGCAACAGACACAGTTCTCTGAAGTGAACTCATGTAGGAATAGGAAGGCGGTCTGCACAGCGCATCGCTGTGATGAGTCAAAGTGTGGGCAGTTGTCTGTGACGGACCATCAGTCATGCGAACTGGGTCATTAGAACAGGTAGGAGAAGAGAAGTGCGTTGGAAATAAACTTGAAAACTCTCCAAACTCTGCAGCAACAGCTCCTAAAATAGTGCAGCTCATGCATAAGCAAATAAAACACGATTTTTCACTTTCATCCTTGAGGCCTCCAAGAAAAGACTGCAGAGAATTCAAATGTGTTTCTGTGTCTAGATCCTATTGAAAGCATATGAATGGTGACATATGGGAAATATTGAAATAACTAAAACACGGAGGTTGTCAGCAAAGTCCTGACGATAGCTTTTTTGATGTTTGAGTTTTCAAAGCAACATCAGACAGAAGGTTGATGCCCAAACTGCAAGTGTATGAATTATAAATAAACAAACCACACATTAATATGACAATCTTGCCCTTATAAACCATATGCACCTACACAAACCCTCATTATTAATCTATTTTAAACTGCCAATAATATACTTAATTATTGCTTTTTAGACCATACTAATGGCTGGTATGTTAATGATGAGATGTATACACTGCTGTTGTGTGAACCTAATGCACTCTTTTCGAGAAGATCATTATTTATTTAGCATGAACACCATGTTTTGAGCTGTTTTTTTGTATTAGTATTATTTAAAAGGTGTCTCATGAAACAGGAATTTCCCAAGCACTATTTAAAAGTAAAAAGTACTAAAATTGATGTTTGGCAGATTTTCACCCAACAGCAAAGATAGTGTGTCGTTAACAGGGCAGGAATTCTATCTGCAGCCTTGACGGCCATGGCCGATTTCTGAAAATCATCAGCCACAGTGGACTTGGTGCACAGCTCTCTGCCCGTTTTGGTTTTTTTCTTTCCCTGTCTTGCATCACTGCCCTCTTCTGTCAAGTCCGCCCCGGAAATGGAGTGTGTACTTGATTGGTCAACAGTAACATAATCAACACGTGATGTGACCAATAAAAATGCAAGCGTGAAAGAGCTCCCGTTTTGTAGTTTCTGACGGCACTGGGAAAAGTGACAAAAACGATCGCTACCTGATCCGTACATACTGCGCATGTGCAACTCTCTGGCTCACTTGTTATCTACTTCCATCATCAGCTCCAGAAAAAATAAATAAATCAGAATGTTAGTGATTAAGTGTTATTGTTAGAAATTAATGTTATGACTGTTTCTCTATGGGGAACAATCACATACACAAATCTGATGTATGACAAAAAATGTAAACTACATACAATGTATATCTGTCTCACACATATGAATCACTTTTTTTTATTTATTTTTTTAACTTATGGCCTTGATGCCCTGGCATGTGGCCTTTGTGCCCTAAATAACTGGCCTCGCCCCTAAAATGAAGAAATTTGAAGAAATTCTAGGCCTGGTCGTTGCATACGCCATGAACCAAATGACCCCACACCTTTACGCACAAACGCTTGTATTCTACAATGTCACAGTCAGAATGCCATAAGTCCTTCCTTCAGTTGCCACAGTCAAAATCACAGTTTTTATGACCTATTGAGCATCTGCTCTTCTCATTCCTGAAAGCTGTCACCGCTGTCAGCTCGTCTCAAGAGGAAACAACACACAGCTTTTCTTTTTCCATCAAGCGCTCGAGGCAAAAAAAAGGAAAATGGTATTGTATGCCAGCAAGGTGCTATAGCATAATAATATGCTAAGCAGACCTGTATCGAGGTTTCCATTCATATCAAAGACAATTCCCTGTACTATTAACACACCTTTAGCCAGAAGGGGAGGAACTAATTAGTGAACACAGTCTAAATGGTTGGAGTGAAAACCTGCGTACATATGGCTCTCAGTGGCACCACTGAGCTCGGTCTTTAACACTGCAGAACCAAAACTGACCAACGCTCTCCATCTGTCAGTATTATCTACATTAGACTTCCTTTTAGGAAGCACATAGGGCTGGAAGACCTATCTCCACAGAGCTGTGTCAGCACTGGAGTATGATCTGGCTGCACAGAGTTTTCATTCTGGGACAGGGAAAAAAACAATCTGTATTTCAACCAATCACAATCGCCTTGGGCAGCGCTAAGCCCCAGATGCAGCGACAGTGCCCTCCATCTACATTGTACTGGACTTCATACAATGTAGGCCTATGAAAACAGGGTGAAACGTCATGATTGACTCGTGATTGGTCGGGATTTACTTTTGTACAGTGGGACACGACTTTGGATGTAAATGTTTCACATGCGATACAATAAAAGGAAATGGTTGTCCTGTTGTCAGGACGTCCACTACGGCCGCCACATGCTAAACTATAAAGTTCACACATTATCAGCAAGGTGGAATCTGTTAAAGGCTAAATGATTAAAGACTTGCATACAGCCACTCTCCGAGTTCATCTAAACAGTGTTATCACCAAGAGCAGACTGTGTCCTTCCATAACTTCAGCTTCAGTTCCCGAGGGGGAAACGCTGAACTCAAATGTCAGTTCTGCAGGGAGATACAGTGACTGCATCATGTCACACAACA
The DNA here is from genome assembly GCA_028570985.1 of Heterobranchus longifilis. Taxonomy (NCBI): domain Eukaryota; kingdom Metazoa; phylum Chordata; class Actinopteri; order Siluriformes; family Clariidae; genus Heterobranchus; species Heterobranchus longifilis. The sequence continues at coordinate 4,119 of JAOVVB010055730.1, forward strand.
GCTGTCAAGACGTTTATAGTGACATTAATTGTGACCCGTTTCTGAAGTTCAAGTTAAATGATTTATTTGTATCCGACAACACGCAAACACAGGTATTAATAATCATTATATTATATATGAAGGAAGCCACAGTCAATAGTAACCTTCCTTTTCCAAATCAAAACATGCAATTAAATGATGGTTTTTAAAGACAACAAAATCTTACACTGCACTTCATTTGTATTTACATGTGTTTTTTCAATACAACTGGACCAAAACCGTTCATGTTGGACATCCTCGCCTCTGGCAGCCAAAAACAAAACAACGTTAAAGCCAGACCTGCACCTCTGCACAACAAGGGAGGGGCATCTTCACCGCATGTCACATCTTTGTATCTGATCTCTGACAAATCTCTGTTCTGAACACTCAATATATATTGTATAACAGCTTTATATGGAACACATAAAATATGTATCAGGTTTTTCCGAGGCTGTCATTTTGGGTTAGCCAAGGTGGAACATGTCTGCCACTGGAGCGTGTCTGTGGACGAGACTTTCCAAACCAGACAAACCACACATGCACATGCACGCGCACACACACGCACACACACAGAGACAGTTTGATTCAGGACACACTGAGACGTGGCATTTACGAGGGAACAAAAATCGCCCTTTGAAGATAATGCTCGTCGGCATTTGAAAACATCCCATCATCACTATGCTTGCTTGTGCTATAATATTATAATCATCATAATTATTTTTGATGTGTAATTTGAAATCAGCTATGGATTTACTGTGCAGTAGCTCAGTGCGACCACAGAGCTTGCAGTGGTACTTCTCTGATGGGAAGGAAGCTACAAAGCATCTGCTTTATGAATGCAGAGCTTCTAAAGTGTCTTGGACATGATGCAGGTTGTTGACAAGAGAGAAAATTATGCCCTCAGCAGCATTTTTCACCGCCATAATAGTTGTTGTCTTACCACAGGACACTATTTCTGTACTGTCATACCATAATTCAGAGTGACATTGAAGTTAGTTGAGTTCAAAAGTGCAGCAAGTTGTACACACGACAGATCGGCTTTATTGGCAATGACATCACCCGCCATTAGTGGTATTCCCAGAGCCATGCATGGACTCCTTATCTATTGAATTACATTATGGCCTGTATTTCGTGCATTAGCGCGTGCTAGGGCTGGGTATGGAACTTCAATACTTATTGGTACCAATCATAATGTGTCATATAGCGTCATCAGGGTTCCCACACCTTCTTAAACAAGGACAAATTCAAGGACTTCCAGGCCCAATTCCTTCAAATTCAAGCACCCAACACAGTTTGAGAACAAGGATCAAGGTTAATTACTGTTACAATACTGAGAACAATGGCACAACTGCGGGAGACACACATGCAGACAGTAGAACATAATACCATTATGTAAAGAAATATCAAAATAACTTCAATTTCTATTCTTGCACAATACATATAATTTCAAACACTTGACCCATGTCTATTTATGTCTATTTTCAAAAACGTTCAAGGCCTTCAGTTTTTCCCCGCAAATCAACAAACTTTCAAGGACTTCAAGGACCGTGGGAACCGAATACATGTTATATTCCTTCTTTACTTATTAGACATGTGAAATGTCCTGTGGACTATCTGCTAGTTGGATTAGCGCTAGAGCTGCGTATCATTTAAAAAATTATGATAGTAGTACTCTTAAAGTGATAGCGATACCAATAGAGTATACTTCCTTTGATATCTGAACTGCCAAGTCTGTGAAATACAACACGCTCGACTTCATCACACCACAGACTGTATGATTGGCTGAACCATACAACACACACTTTTTTCTAGATCTGGGTACAAAAATCATCGAATGCAGGTATCGCTTGACTGGAAAAGTTAAAGCATCAATACTATTTGGTAGTGGGTTATTTCGGTCGATACCTTAAAGCAGTGGTTCTCAAACGTTTTCACGTCAAGGACCCCTAAATTGACACAAATTAGACCGCAGACCCCCATTTGATAAGATTTTGTCCCAGGATATGATAGGATTTGTGCTTTAAGGTATTTTATCACAGAACATACATGAAACCCATGACCAAAACGGTCATACAATCTGAGATTGTATTACTTATGGATGGAATTATAGTGAAAATAAATGACCGCCTCGAACCCCCTCAAGGACCCCTGAGGGTCCCCTGACCCCACTTTGAGAACCACTGCCTTAAATGGTATTAAATACAGTACAGATACCCAGCCCTAGGCTTCAGTGATTTCTTTTTAGATGTTTGTTTAAGAAATGTTAGGATAAACACACTGGCAAACACACATATTGTATGATCTACAAATGTATGCACGCAAGCCTCATATTTCAAAGAAACTGCTTCTGGCATTGAAAGAACAGCTCATGTTGATTCACTCTTTGATCAAACAGCAATGCATGAATGATCAGTCTACAGTATCTCTGTGTAAACTAAGAAGATGTGTAGTGTGTGAGCCTAATGCAGTGCCTGTAGCACACACACTGCGATGAGTCAGCAGTACATCCCAGACAGTTACTGGGCACATGACTCCCGGTCCCCAGCAGGATGATAAAAGTCCAACACGGGACAGCAAAGTCTTTGAAGGAATTAGTTCAGCAGACTGACTGTGTGCCATTTCTGTCTCTCTGCCTGCAGTCACACACATGACAGAAATATGCGAGTCAACCGCAGAATACTATAATGTTGAAGGTCTGCCAACTGCTCACATGCTACAACAAATACTACAGTGCAATACACTTTGTAGTAGTGCATTTGTTTATCTGAAAACAAGGTCATTAGAGGGAATGGAAAGTGCAAGATCAATAAAATGATTTAAAATCCACTTTAATTAAAATAATCAAACTGTGCAGCTGACATACCTCTCACCAGTCAAATATAGTGTAATAGACTCTTCTAGATATTATTAAGTCTGCAAATAACAATAACTTTCATTGTTGTTTAATCTGCTGATTAATTGAAAAATGTCCAAGTCCAATGTCTTTAAATGCCTTGTTTTGTCCAAAACCCAAAGATATTCAGTTTTATATGATATGAAACAGACAAGCCTCAATCCATATTTGAGGCTAAAAAACAGCATGTTCTGCCATTTTTGCATGAAAAATGACTTTAACAATTAATCAATTATATAGTTGCATTATTTTTCTGCCGATCGACTAATCGATTATCGACCAATAGCTGCAGCTCTAAGTCAAATATAGTATCATATGCTCTTATAGACATTAGTCATCCTCAGTATTTAACAAGGAATTCAAACTTACCTAAAACGAGGTCGACAAAACTTAGTGACGCGAGAACAACTGCAAGGAGAAGCTGAGTGGTGGTGTCCATCAGTCTGTCCCTCTCATGATCTAACAGTGCAGAGCGGCTGCTCCGAGCTCTGTGCTACAATACACTGCACTGTCCGATATGTTAATTCCCAGATGGGACAGTGAATGGCAGCCTCCAGCTCGAACAGCGTCGAGGACTGAAGCATCCCAGCCTCTGTCCGATGCCTGGATCAAAGAGGGACTGCTCCCTTCCTGCTTGCATAACAATACTCTCTAGACAGATCCTCTGCTGCAGTTGGTGCGTGCATGTGGATCAGACTACTTAGCCAGCAGGCGCTCTCTCTGACTTGCAAATGGACCTGGCGCTGTTCCAGTCCAAGTCTCTCTGAACAAAAGTGCTGAGCTAAAACTGGGCCGTATACCTGGTGAAACACTCATAAAACTGCCTCATACTCTGCACCGTCTCCCTCTCTTTCTATCCGTCACAGTTCAGCTTGGCGGGTTACGTATGCATCTTTTTCCGCCTGGCGCTCAGCGTCCCGAGTCACAGCCAGAGCCAGTGAACTGGACTGATTTGAATTGTCACTGCATGTTTGTAGTTGGCTGCCTACGGGACACGGGCTCCCTAAGTGGGAATCTGGGCCAAAGGAAGCCGACTCAGAGGTGTCAGCTCAGGAAAAAAAGAACGACAGGAGCGGTGATGTGGTGACAGCAGGGGCTCACACGTAGTTTTTTTTCCTCGCATAATCTTTGAAGTGGGGATTATAAACTGTGACTAAGACAACCCCCCGGTGGGTTGCGAGGCCAAATATTGCAAAAATGACTCGCACGATCAACTTACGAGGCAGAATATGTGCAGGCCAAGGACATGTGGTGGAACGTGACCAGATTTAGCGTGCGCCGAGAGCGACCAAACAACACGCACACTGGTGTGAAGGTACAAGGCAATGGGTGGTGTCCTGTCAGGTTATGTTACATTCCCCTCTTGCACATTTAAGCAAATTGCCTCTGCTTGAAGTTACATCGGTCTGCAGGATGACTGAAGTTCACGAGGAGAGATTATAAACCAGAGGCAGTTTGGAAATTAGAGCCTTGCATCCTCTGTGTTGAGTCACAGACAGGAGATAAAGTCAGGATTACAGTCAAAGATGTGCACTGGCTGGACGAATACTCAGAAATGTGTAATCTGCACACACACACACACACTGTACACACATGCTGTCTGACCTTGAGAGATACAAATTGCTATCTACGTTATTACATCGCTCGCACAGAGCTGAACATAATTGCATCTTAATTAAAGGTGCCAAGATAAAGAATCAGTGGGTTCACAGGCAGGTACAAACAGCTCAAGTGAATCGAATTGATAGCAAAGTCCTTCACCCCTCACCGTATACTCTCACAGCTTATTAAATGTGCACTTCACACTCCAATGCGCTCTGCATGTTCTGCTTCAGTTAACAGACCTTGTCACCTTTAGTGTCAGCAGCACGGCTTACAGTAAGAAGAACACGCCAGGAGACAGCCAGAAAGAGAGAAAATCAGGGTGTGTCTCAACATCACTCAAACATAATCTCTGCCCATACGTGACCTCTACTGACTAATTCATGAAACTGCATCTCTTCACTTCTCATTACGGCCACAGTGCGTGCCGCAGAGCAGGAGTCAGCACATTAAACATCAAACTGCTGCTTGTTGAATCAGACACAGAGGGTCAAACTCCCTCTGCCTTCAACACAATTATCTCATTTCCCTCCCTGAAATGCATCCAATGATGCTTATTGGATGAATAAAGGGCTGCATATCTTAATCCATCTAAATGACATTAGGAGAAATATTACAAACATTTCTGGCTATTTATGTTTGAACAGCTTGCTTTTGTTTTCTCATGCAGGCTTGGACTCGAGAAAGAACAAGAGCTTTGTTGCTAAAAAGTTAAATTTAGGCGGATTAGTGACTTGATTACTGACGTCCCTGAGCACTGTGGAGAAAAGGGCAATTAGTTTAATGAGTGGGATTTGTCACTGTTGCCCAAATAATACAATATTCAAATAATAAGTCAGTAAAGTAGGGCTGCTGCAACTAGTGATTATTTTTCATTGTTGATTATTCTGTTGATCATTTTCTGAATTAATCAATTGGTTCATAAAAAGGGCAGAAAAAGTAAAAACAAAATGGGCCGTTCATAATCTTTCAATGTCCAAGTTAACATTTAAATGCCTTGTTTAGTTCGACCAATAGCCTAAAACCCAAAGAAATGTAGACAATCAGCAAATATTAATATTTGAGAAGCTGGAAGCTGTAAATTACTTTTTATGATCAATATCAAAATAGTCGATTAATCTTCTGTCAATCCATTAATCGACTAATCGTTTTAGCTCCACAATTAGAGCTGGGCAATATATTGATATTATATTGAGATTGTGACATGAGACTAGATATAGTCTTAATATGGCAAAAGTGTTGTCTTTATTTTAAAGGTTGCATTACAGTAAAGTGATGTCATTTTCTGAACTTACCAGACTTTTCTAGCTGTTCTATTATTTGCCTTTACCCACTCAGACATTATATCCACATTAATGATGATTTTGAAAAAGCATCGATAGTTAACCCTCCAGTATTGTTGCAATATCGATAGAGGTATTTGGTCAAAAATATTGTGATTTTCTCCATATCGCCCAGTCCTATCTACAATAAAGTTAAAAACATGCATACAAAAACATGCACTTGGAAATGCAAAACAAGGGTCCATGAGATTATTCTGTCAGAAACAATAACACACACAACATGAGGCAAAGCAGGGGCCATCAGTCACAGTGGATTTAACAACACCGCTGTGCAGAAAGCCAAATACACAAACACAGTGACGGCTAGTTGCTATTCAAACACATTACTGGTGTGGAATCAGCTCACCTCCTCCAGCTCTCCGTCCTCACCTGACAACTTGGCAAAGCTCCTGTAAAAAACAGTGCCAAAAGGGAGACCATTAGCAGGGGAGGAGTCCTGGCTTCAAGTCAGGTCAAATGCAAAAAAAGAGACTGTGCAGAATTCCTCTATGAGCCTCCAATAAGCAGTAAGCACTCCTCCGTAAACTGATGGATGGATCACAGCCCAGCGTCGCCCTGCCTCTTATCCTCTCCTCTTCCTCTGGATTAAATCCACCGAGTCTCTGTCACTCCACTCCTCTCTTCCTCTCTTTTCCCTCTCTGGCATGGGCATAATCACATGTGCACATACTACACAACAAGCCAAGGCGGATGTCCACCGAGCAGAAACAGAGGGCTAGTGTTGGCCAATCGCGGGCTATAAATAGGCTTCTTGAGTTCATCATTGTCTCTTCCGATGATGGTGAGGAGCCTAGAGGGCTTGTAGAGAGGGAGGAGGGTAGACCATGCATGCAGCATCACTCTCTGCTGGCTTTTACTTCCCTCCTTGTATCGACTTCAGTCGCCCTATCAGTTTCACCTTTCCTGATCTGATTCTCCTTTTATGTAGGGAGATATGAGCCAAGCTGGAAGCTCCAACATCCATGATTTAAGAAACAAAATAAGGCAATAACTGCTCCAGAATACAGCAGGATGACTTGTGACCATCCCATCCATCTCTCATAATGTAAAGGTCACATGTGTGATGTGCTCTAATAAAGTGTGGGAGACAGTGAATGTCACAGTGGAAAAGATCACCAGTAAAATGCCAACAATGCTAGTAGTAGTTGTAGTAGTTGTTTTGCTATTGTGTCATGTACATGTGCTTATGAAACACTGCAGGCAAAAGTGGCCCAGAACAGATTTTTTCATATACCATACCAATTCTGATTTGGGCCACTTTTATATGTGGTCCTAAATCAGATACAGATCAGATGTTTTTCACTGTGACCTCGGTGTGAACAGTCATATCTGAATTAATTCACTCACCCGCCCCTGTTTCCAGCCAATACAACCCAAATCCTCCGCCCTTTCTCAGGGAGACTGGTCTCCTCAACTGAGGAGGCGCTGTCAGATGTAATTAAAAGTATAGCCCTTGACATCTTGAAATTTTGGATGAAATCTGTTCCAGTGAAGCCATTCACAACACGATCCCACCACTCCTGGCTCCAACTCCGCACGCACGCACGCACGCACGCACAAAAAGCCATAATCAAAAATGTGGCTCTCTTTCTCCTGGTCCTGGTCCTGGAGATTGGTCCTGGTTATCATCACCAAAACATTGTGGACCATCTGAAAAATGTGTGGTCTGAAAGTTGAAAGCGGGGTGTTTTTCCCAGCTCATAAAAAGTTGACGTTTTGGAGATACATAATTTTCACAGGACCGCAGCGATTCGTCTATAAGAATTTAACTTCTTACATATAATTATTACATTTCAATCAAAGAACTTTGTCAACTCACTACAAATAAAATCTGCCACAATAGAGGTCCCCTTCCTAAAATACAATATGTAAAATATGTTTTTTATTAGAGGTATATTGTAAATCATCAGAGCAATAAAAAAACAAACTGAACTGTCTTCAACCTCACATAACACACAAACTTTTTTTTCTCTTGACAATTAAACCTACTTGTTTCCTGTGTCGATATTTGTTAGCTGATCACAGCTCGGTCAGACAGATGCAAAATATGTGTCAAGATAACATTACTAGAGAGAGAAATGTCTGGTTGACCCCTTACCCCCCCTGAGTCACACGGCTCACTTAAACTCATTCAGACGGCCTCTGGAGACGGTGAGTGAGACGGTGAGTAATCCACTGAGCAAGAAGGGACATCCCATGCTCTCTGCAGAAACACCTTGTAAGGCGTTTCTTCTAATATCGGACAGATTTATAGGGCGTCCGCTGGTGATATCACTGCTGCTCATCATGCTTTCGCCTTTATTAATGGTTGTCAGAGATGCAAGAGCATCAGCAGGGAGTCTGCACATCCAACACACGACGTCACTGAGTATTACATGACAAACTACCCCACTGACAAATCCACCGCAGGAGCTGACATGAGAAAATGTCAGATGTGGTTAAGAGCAAGGATCTCACTAAACTAGAATTACCGCCTCGCAGATGTATGCCTCCACAAACCAGTCAAGTTGCAGTTTACATCCATGTCTGTCCAGACTTCCATAATATATGTACTGACGACTTTGAAGGAATCTAATAAAAAGGTATTAATTTTTATCATCAAAACCAGTGAGCTTGTGGTGGACTACCAGAGGAACAGGAGAGAACACAAAGTTGTATCCATGACAGTAGATAATGTTTCAAACATGGATGTTGCTGCAAATAAGCTACAAATTCTAAAACATGAATGCTTCACACACATCCTCAACAACCCGGCAGCACAGAAGATCTAAACAATCACCACAGTTTCAAGATTAGTGTTCCTGAGTTATGGCGTTGAATAATGGCCAGAAAAGTGTTTTTGCAGAATATTCTGATGTGACAGTGAAGTTCACCTTTAACCTTTTGGATAAAAAAATGGCATCACTTAATCATTGTATCCTATTAGACATTTGTGTGAAATGTTGCCGTAATTAGTGGAGGAGTTCTTCAGTAATGGCCAAAAACGTGTTTTGTGAGGTCACAATGACCGTTGACCATGATCTCATCAGTTCATCCTCGAGTCCAAGTGTTTGTGCCAAATTTGAAGAAATTCCACCCAGGCGTGAAATATCGCGTTCACCAAAATTGGACGGACGGACAACCCGAAATATAATGCCTCCGGCCAAAAGGCTGATTGCCTATTAGCTTTACAAAACATGGTGCTTAATTTTTCAATATTCTCACATTCAGTTCCTCAGTTTGAATACAGTGCAGCCAGTTTCAGCTTTCAGGGTGTTTGAGGTTGTTAACATCCATATTTTATGAACAGAGTCTGACGTTTTTCTTCTTAATGCAGACAATTTACCAGGACACTGATACCAAACTGTCGTAAAAGCAACCGAGGAGGGTTTTGGTGCCAAACAGTGGAATGCTCTTGCTTTGCCAAATCAGTCTTCTGACCTCAATCCCACCGATCATGTGTTTTCACTTTCTAAATACCAGACAGATGGGGGGGAAAAAAAGAAAAGAAAATTCCCTCAAACAAGCAAAGAAGGGAAGATGGCTGCAGTGCTGGACTGGCAGAGCGTCACCAGGATGCCTGGTTGCAAATGAAGCATTTTTCGCCACTAAGTTGATAAAGTGAGCTTGATAGCGACAGTTGCTTATTTATCGAGCAGACGTGGGGCAACATTAGCATTCATTCAGAGTCGTGTTTCTGGCCATCTGATGAATGTAAGTTTGTCCCTTTTTCAAAAAGTAAAGTTAAAACTAATTCCAACACAGTGTAATCTTAAGAACGCCCTCTGCTGGACCACAAAGCAAACTACTTCAAACAGTCTGCGCTTATAGGCTGTATATTTTAGCAAAAATTGGAATTTCGAATAAAAGATGACAGCTCGATTAGCGTTAATCTTATATTGACCTGCAAAGATCATTTCTGTCCCCTACAGTTTGGGGAATACATGTATATATATAAAAAGGGGTACAGCACCAACACCATTTATGTAATATATACTGTATGTATGTAGACAACCTCAAATTAAAGCTGAAACTCACCACTTTAGTCTAATTGTTATGATACATTTCAAATTCAATACGCTGAATGATGTCTGATGTGTGATTACAGAACCAACACAACAAAATGCATGCTTTTGTCCTAACTGTGTGTGGTTATAAAGTCTCTAATAATAGTAATTCCCTAAACACCTATAAATACACAATACACAATGAAAGCATCACTGAGTGTGATGATGCATCAGTGACGATCTGAGCTTCAGAGCAAAACAACACTTCAAGCATTCATTTGAAGAATTCAACAGAGAAAAATTATATATTTATTGATGTCTTTCTACATTGCTTTTGGGAATTGAAGTCCACAAAACAGTTTCCTCTTCTTTCCATTTGGGGTCGCTAACGTGCAGAATTACCTTGAACCTCCTCTATTGAAATCATCCATCTGTTGCTTCTAACATTTAATTCTGACTGTTTTCTGGCAGCAGGTTCTGTGATTTCACCAAGTAGGACAGTTTATCATACATGGAGATGGCGGATATGTTTCAGTCTTCCACCCTCTCCCCGGTCCAATCCATCAACAAC
>JAOVVB010055785.1:0-14530 GCA_028570985.1 Heterobranchus longifilis
AATCATAATAGCAATAACGTGTGCCATTGCTTTCTGATCACACACTCAATTTACTGTTATTATATGGCAAATGTATTACCAATTGTGATTATTTCATTAAGCAATATGCAAGGAACAGTGGAGACGAGATAATAATCGCAAAGGAAATTATGTTGTAGTGGGAAGCAAAAGTATGAAAAACACAAAACCCAGAGCTCCCTGGCAGCTGGGATTTATCCTCTTTGTACAACAACACAGCACTGTAGGACATGGTTTTACTGAAACCACTTCAACAGCTTCAACAACACTGGACCTTTACATCAAAAATGCATCATAGCCTGCTTTAAATATAGATGGACCACAATGAATTATAGTCATATAATCTCTAGACATCTATAAAGAGCAGTAGAGGGATGATAAAGAAAAGATGAATTAGACAGTTATTTCCAGTAACTCATGGTTCGTTTCAATAATTCCCAAAAATGAATAGTGAGCCTACAAATTGTTTTACGCAATATAGACAAACATATACATGCTGTGAAAAATGTTACAGAAGAATAGCAGCCAATAACAACAATGATATTTGATAATGTATGAGCAAAGAAAGAATGTCTGTTATATTTTGGGGAATACTGTGTGATATCCACAGAGGCAGACAAAAAGAGAAGACAAAATGATTTAATAACTTGTAATTCCCAACTTAATACACAGTTTTACAGACATAAAAGATAGACATTAATGAGAATGAGCCTAAGTAAGTCTGTTGCACCTCCTCTTCACTATGTTATGCTTCTGTGTGCCACAATGCAGTGACTTGAGAGGATCAGCGTGTTTGGCTGGAAGAGCAGCAGACTTTTGAACCGCAATGCTCCTAAAGCCCAGGGAGACATTAGCATTGTTTGCCTGTGGCACAGTCACTGCCTCCTTAGCTGCTCATAAAAGCATGGATGCAGAAAAAAAAGAAACACAACTTCTGAGAGGCACTGGGATACTGTAAAAATAAATGTGGGATTCAGGTCTTTTTTAATAGACTCTTGTGAGGAAGTAACATAGTTATATCCACAGGAGGACATGTTTTGCAATTATCTAATCAGTTTTTTTTATTTTTTATTCAGTGTTTGTGCACAATGGTACACACAGAGGTGTCGCTAAACAGAAAACTATGACAACAAAATATTCTGTATAATAACAATTTAATTTGAACCGTACCTTTTAAAATCCCACCGACAACAAAATGTCACACAGCTGATATTTAAACATACTAAATAAAATCGAAAGCAGCATAAGTCCCTCCATTTAAGAAGAGCTTAAAAAGATAACCTGACCTGATTGGCTTAATCTCCTTGGGCAGGTTGTTTCAAAGCTTTGGGGATAAAATGGCCCTAAGGTCACCCTAGTGTATTCAGGCATATGGAGATAAAGATCCAGGATGAGGCAGGGTGCCAGTCATTGTCAGTTGATGCACAATCAGGTACCTGTGGCAGAGATCCAAAGAAGCAAAAATTCATTCCGCGGTGCAGCATGGGGAGTTGAGAGAGTTTATTTTTCTGTATGCAAATGTATTCTGAAAGGAAGCTGCAATACACACAATATATACAATATAAGGATGCACCAACTCTCACACACATGATACACATGATCAACAACAGAACCGCTTTGTGTGAGTCATTGCTGTCCGATGTAGATGCCAAACCTCGGGGTAGACGTTCAGCATTGCTCCTTGCTCAGATTGTGTCCAAGTTCAGACTATTTCAACTTTGACCTTGTTTGCTGGTGACCTTTCAATACACACTTGCGAGGACAGCTGAACATAGCACAACTCAAATGTATCCAGAGATGGACGAAAAGAATGGAAAAGATTTCGGGCACCCAAATCCTTCTTGATCGCCGGGTTCTCGCATGTCTTCTTCTCAGGCCTAGAGCCTATAGGCCTATGCATTGTGGCCTTTCCTCCACATGCAAACTGCATTTCGATCACTGAAAACAGATCTTTTGTAAAACTCAATCCAGGGTGAAGATTTTCAGAAATGCCATTTTCAGTGGGGAGTTTTTGGCTCAGAGTGAGCGCTGTTATCTCGTTGTGAGGCGTCACAAATGAGGCAACATTCCATGCAATGCAGCCGTAGCCAAACGAGTGCTGGCTTTATGCTTGCTAAGAGGATTTTCTACATGTTTACACATAAATGTACAGTTATTCTCCCACTATATGGAGGAACAGAGGAGTCGAATGTGCTAAGGAGCAGTCGATGCATCGTTGCAGCCAGCCGACAGCTTTTTTCAGACTTCTGATTGGCCACCATGGCTTCAGGTTTAGGGTTGTACTCCTGTCTGTTTGTTTGGCATGCTCTTGACAGTGCTTCAATTGTGTTTACATTTGGGCGGAGAATTTTTTGAAACAGTGTTTGCTTAGAAAGGATTTTTTTTTTCCTCAGAAGGAGAATAACTGCCGATGGCTTATTCTGTCTTAAACTGAAATACATAATTCATAGATGCCGGGATCATTGTTTTACCTTTTTAAATGTCTGTGTGCTTTCCTGCTACCTAGTGCATAGTGACATGACCATATGCTACCCTTTTCCACTTTACTATATTCTATGCTACACCTTGCTGTACCGTGACCAACATGGGACTTTAAGTAATGTTGGATATCGCAAAGTAAAGACACTGGATGAAGCAATTATTCCCTAAAAACATGACAACCACTGGAAATGGACCAATTTGTCAAGCACCAGTAAATCCTATGTTAGACCTACTTTTCTCACATAGTGGCATCATCATCGGGTGCCCATTCAGAGCTGAATATGTAAATTATGTGCTCAGTGCTAAACAAGCCTGAAAGCTACAGATTTAGTGAGTGCGCCAGCCTTTTTTGTGTCATTATGCATGAATGGAGGGAGCGTCTTCAGACTAGACCTTAAAACTGCCAGGTGGTTCCTGTCTGAGGATCTCGGGGTGCACTCATGGGGGCTTATCAGTACAAAAATAGAAATAATAAAAATTCAAAACGTGTCCAAACAAAGGCATGTCTGAATGCTGATCACCAGAATGTTTAAATTATGTTTAAATGATGAGTTGAAATTTGTGCCGGTCTGCAACGTTCTGAATCCTTCCAGGTTGCACCAGTGCGACTAGAGGTGACGGTTTATCATCTCCATAGCAACGACTCTCTGTACTTCTGTTCTAACTTCCAGCTTTTCAGATATAATACGTAGCATTTCAAAATATGAATTTCTAGTAGTGGTGAAACTAATTTAAATAAAATGAATAAAAAATAAATAACTAGAGGTTTGAGAATTCGTAGTCATCCATGGGTACAAAATACCCAGGAGGTTTATGGAAATGTATGCTGTGAACTTCAGACAGGAGATCTTCCCTCTTTTGTCAATTTCTCTCATCTATTCCTGGAGCAGTTCCATCATTTAGATGATTTGGCAATGTGACAAAGGGCAGTTTGTTGTTTTTTTTTATTTGAGCAAATTTCAAGGCTGGTGTCAGTGACACAGCCATTCCTCAAACTAATCGATGAGGTCATCCTTTCTTTCCTCCATCCAAAACACTGCCATTTTCTACCAGCTGACAGTTTAGAACTGACTTGACCGTTTGACTTTGCTACGAGCTGATTGGCTATTGAAAACCATCCACTGGTGACTTGACAAGCTGAGACGCAGGCAACAAAATCTGCCAGCTTGAGTCAAACTGAGCCTGGCCAGGTCAGAGAGCTGCAACTTTTCCTTGCAACATTCCAAAACGGTTTTGTCTCATTGGGAATCTTTGATTGAAAACAGAATGATATGAAATGATAGTGCTGGTGAGATGCTTTTCAGCTATGCATGACATGTCACTTCCCAAAACTCCAACTACAGTACCAATTTCTCTCCTCAAATTTATGCAGAAACCACCTGCGGGATGCAATTTAGCTGAGAAATTACACACCCACCATGTTTTCCAGTTTACATTTCGGAAGCAGAGACCAGAAATGAAATGATGATTGATAGAGCATCATTTTCACATGTGGAATATTACAATTTAGATGCTCCCTTTTTTATGACAGGCACTGAACATGAATCTGGCAGGAAGAGGATGCCATTGGTGCCAAAAGAGCATAGATTAGTATCTAAGTGAATACAAACAGATCACAAACTCAAAGGATCGGCCCTGTGATGTTTTCACTTTGTGAAAAACTGCAGGAACTTTCACCACAGTGTTTGGTCTGTTCAATTAGTGCCAACATCATTAATTCCCACCCCGACCACGTATTATGAGAACATTTGGAAAATAAATTGAAGTGTCGATGTTGTATTTTTGTTAGTCTGACCAGATGTTATCCATATACATATTTGGCTGTCTGCACAGTCAACAGACTATTCAGTGTGAGGAATTAATAATTTCCTAATGCCGAGAGGCACAAAGAGAGGCTGATAGGATTCCTAATGAGCTAGCTGTACCTTGCAACTACACAGATGCCTGGTGAATATCAATCCCAACTTTTGTTCATGGAAACAGACATAAAGAGTGTTTTGCATCAATGACTTTGTCCTACAAGCCAAGTCAGGCTATGTGATATTTATGCATCTTTCAACATTGCATGCTCTTTTTAGAGGTGCACTGAATGTAAAAAAGAAAATAGAAGCAGGATGTCAAAACTCTTGTCTTGTTGTAGCGTTTTCTCTCTTTCTGTCTCATTCTGTACCTTCTTCAGGCATTCATGTACAAATACGCACACTCAGAGTCTCGCACACACTCTGCACAAGCCCAGTTTTATGCCCTGACAATTTGATAGAATCCACTGAAACAGTTAGGACTTAATATCCGTTAATTAATTTGTTGGACCTGGGCAGGGAGCTGTGAGCAGAGCTGAGGTGGACTGGAGATGAGGTGGTGGCAGCAGAGGTAGTGATGGTGGTGGTGGTGGTGGTTTCAGGGTTGGTGATGGGTTTAAACTGAAAGGGGAATGAGGGGAGTAATCCACTGAGTGCCTATAATGTAATGAGTCAGCTGCACATAATTGAGTCCATTTGAGGAGGAGGGAGGCATGGAAAGAAGGAAAGTGGCGGCTCTGGAGGTATCAGATAGAGCTGAAAGAAAGGCTGGGTTAGAGGAAAAATTAAGTTTGTGAATTTGAGAAACCAAAATCAAGGCCTTGAAAGATTTTTCAATAGAAATGGGTCATTGAAAGTGGTTGAATAGATGTATTTTGTGCAGAAATACAAATAAGTTATTTTCATATAGGCTACATTCTGCTGTCTGCATGTGTCTCCCGCTGCAGCCTGGCCTCCTAACAATTACAACTACATACAACTAAAGTGCATTCTCAATTATGTTTTTTGGGAGACATGTATCTTCTCCTGGATTTTTGACGTGTTACAAAAATGTTTTTAATCAAAGTCTGTGGAAGTCTCACAGACTTTCACCCAGGAGGCTGCAGTTTGTGTCCTGTGTAAAACCAAAAATCAACGTTCTTATCTAACAAACATAATTTTTTATTATGTAACAAACATACCTATTTTAACCCAAACTTTTCCTAAACTTAGCCAAGTCATTTTGTATCAATTCACAAAGTAACATGGTGTTTAAAACTGTGACCGTAAAAAAAAAAATCTCAATGTAACTGAGAATGCAGTTTAGTTGTATGGGAACGTAATTTTGTAGGAGACAGGGTTTCCCGCAGTTGCGTCATCGTTTCACGCCAGCCTGCGAGTTCTCATTATTAAAATTCTCACTTTTGTAACAGTAATGAACCTGATCTGCGTCTCGAGACACAGGAAATTGGGTCTGGGAAGTTTGAATTGGATGTTTAAGAAGGTGTGGGAAACCTTCCTACATTATCTTCAGACACACAACATGCTCTCAGCAGCTTTTTATATAAATACATGACTTCAACTTTACTGAATTGTAATGCTGCACTGCATCATAGAAGCATGTTACAGTAAAGCATGAGGCTGTACAAATAACACTACACACACACACACACACACACACACACACACACACACATATATAACTTGTGTTAAGGCATTCAGAGTGGCTTTATCTTAGACCCGTGGTTCAGGATAATTCCTGAACTGCCAAGCTGCGTTAGCTTAGACTGCTTCCATTTGACTTTGAAATATGTGCTTGCTCATACACACACACACACACACTTGCAAACACCCACTACATTCCCCCATCCCGACCAGCATATATCTGCATTTCATTGACACAGCCGTCCCCCTTTTAAAAAATCCTGTCCTAAATTCTCTTAAGTTGCCTCAAATAGGATTTCTCCACTCAGAATGCCGTTATATGATACGTTTATTAAATGTACAAGGATACAAGTAGAAGGAGGTGACCCATTTTTTGGGGTGCTCATACCAATGAATCTCTTATTTCTAAATCCACTTTGTCGACTTGTCTCCCCCTGCTTTGCTTCTCTGGCACATCATTTAGAGTTTACTTGGGATCACTATTAGAGTATAATTTGTTTCCTGATTGTTTCTCTTCCCTTCCACTCAGTTCAGCAAGTTAAATAAAACATTTCCTCAACTGTGGTAGCTACATGGCAGATAGTGTTGCTTTATGTTTCACGATGTGGAGATAACTGCATCTGAAATGTCTGCTGCCAAACATCTTCTTAGGAAGTAGTTCTTCAATGAAAACCAATGTCTGTCTATTACCCAAGTTAAACAGACCATTCCAGTAGGATGTGTTGCTTTTGAGCTTTTAATGCTTTGGAGAAGCACAAATGCAATTCAGTTCACCTTAATTGTGTGGGAGCAATATCGATTATAGACTTTCAATTTTAAGGTCAAGATTCAATAACATTTATGAATTAAACATTGTTTTTCAGCACTGGCGGCTATGCCATTGTCAGATCATTGGTTTTATGCCCTGACAACTGTCATTTACAATTTTCAAATCATTCTTTAAAAATATAGGCTACATGGTATCAAGTCTGATATGATTTTTTTGGAATGTACCACACTAAGGCCAAAATGGTCAAAATGTAAATTAAATAATTTAATTAAATAATGAATGATCCTGCTTTTGATTTTGATAATTAAAATTGGAAGCTCATTTTGATCAATTCTCGATTAAGAATTGAAATTGTGACACCCCTATTGTTTACAATCTGATTAGGAACATGAGATGTGTGTATGGAGTTGGAGTTGAGAGACGACATCTTTGACCGGATTGTTTAATAAGTAGAAAGTACTCCGAGATTGCATTTAGGCCAATGCATTCTGCCTCTTTTGCTCTCCACACAGACTTTTTACCTGCATGTAACCAAAGGCCAGTCAGACGTGAGTGGCCAACACTACTCGGACTACAAATGGAAACCAGAACCCTTCCAATACCAAAATATTGTCCCAATGCCTAGATTCTGCATTCCTATGCATATGTCTGTTTGTAGAGATTATGTGTCCATATATTATTAAAACCAAACTGTCATGGTTAGATACCAACAGAGATAGGAAAATATGTATTTTTGTAAAAGGGGTGACCTTATTTTTTGTCATTATTTTAAGAAGTGAATTTATCTTGGAAATAACTTTTTTTTCCCTCAAGACCTGGTTACCATCACTGGTTAAGGTTAAAAAGGAAATGTCAAGGATGTGCACGAAACATGGTGCAGTTGTGACACTTGCTCTGCCTCCAACGCCTCCACAAGAGTCAGGGGTTGTATTATTCATGTCTTCCGTGTTGGTGTCATATCTGTAGCCCCCGCTGCTGTTGTTGTGTGTGTTTCCTGTCGCCTGTGTGTACAGATCTGATGATCTGTCGCTCTGCCAGGCTGCAGTGTTTAATCCAGGTCAGCTGCCATCTCTTACCCTGCTGTTTTCACGGCCTGTTAGAAATCTCATAATTGGCCTCCTTTTTTTTTAAGGCAAATAAGTATGTGATTTAAAGTTGGGGAGACAGAGCGTCACAAGAGTCTCATCTGTTTGTTTGGCACCGTGTTAAGGTTTGTGGAGGGAGCACAAGACCAGACACATAGCCAGATGTGACGAGTGCTCCTGGCTGTGACACAAGTGGCATGGCAGTGGAGAGAGAGAGAGCACAGGCTTATTTGCTCCAGCTTGAACACAAAAGTTGTAGTCGGATGCAGTGTAGTTTGTCACCCCTACCTAAACATGCAAATGCATACCTTCTTATTCTTCTGACAGTCACGGTAAGCATCACAGTACAACGCGTAGGCAGGGAGAGTAGAGTGAAATGCTTCTCACATCTGTAAAAAATGTGGTTGTCGCAGATGCTTCGCAGCACACGTTTTGGAGGCGCTTTGCAGCAAATGGGTTTTGGGAAGCTGCAGGCTCAGGTGGTCACCATGTGAGGATAATTACAGAGGGCCAGCAGCTAACTGCCAAACTAACTGTGCTGTAGACTTGGAGTCACACAGGCACAATGAAATGTTGTGTGACAAATTAAGTGCATTGGAAAAATCATTTGAAAGGATGTAATATTTATTTGAAAAGAAAACAGCTGTGGCTGTTGTAGCTGCAGTATATCCAAGGCCATTGGGTCTATTTATTATATATTTCTGGAATATTATAGGACATTGTTTCTGGTAAAACATGTTGCATTTCCAACAAGCCCTCCAACCCATACGACCACATAGGTCGTTTGTTGCTACCCTCTAATATGACCCACAGTTTCTAAACGTTAACGGTCACAGTTTTAAACAAGTGGTTAATGTTGTGAGTTGGTTGCAAACAAAACTACTTGGTTAAGATTAGGAAAACATCATGTTTTGGTTTAAAATCAATATATTTGTTATACTACTTCACTAGTACATGACGTAATTATGCATGTGATGTAGTTCCATTTGTTATATAAAGTTAAAATAATGTTAACTTGACTTTTAGTCTCAAAAGGGACACAAACACCAGCCTCCTGGGTCAAAGTCCTCTGTTTGTTTGACCCATCCACCTGCCCTAAACGGGCTTTCTCGGTCTTAACACGACATTACAAGACTTCCTGCTTTGCTCCCGTCATAATTACTACGGCCACTAGAGGTCACCACCTAACAATAAACATAAATATGGGTCGTAATAAGCTGCTTGTGCAAATCGTTTTTCAGGGGAGGACAGTCTTCAGCTTTTCATCTTTTCTGTGACTGTCCTTTAAATTAAAAATAAAAAAAGAATATCAGGTAGAAAAAATCAATAAACTATGCGGAAATTGTAGTAAAAAGAAATCTGGTTTCAATATTCTCTTCACAACACAAGCATTATGCAATCTGTTTAACTATTGACTTCACTTCAGTCATTAATCACCAAGTTTATGATCTTTGCTCTGCAAGAGGACATTGTTCACAGTACACTATTGATGTTTTTGGTAGTTTGCTGAGAGTTTGTATGGCTAATATATTATTTTTTTCTCTTTTCTCTCCTCTTCTCCTTCCTGTATTTCCTTTGCTCTTGTACAATCCTGCCCATGTGTCCACTCCTCCGACTTTATCCTCTCCATCACATTCTCCTTTTCCTCTATACTCTCTGTCCGTCTAAACAGGTCCCCCACCAGTTGGGTGCGCTGACCTTCTACCGCTATGAGCAGCCTATCGTAGACTACTGCCAGGCCCATCAACCCCTGCGGCTCAACATGGGCTACGAGGGACCCCCACAGGGCCTGGAGGGCCTGGAGGACCTGGGGCCGTGTGATAGGGGCACTATACAGACAGTGGCGCTGCCTGCCGTGCCCTCTGCCGCCAGCATAGGTGCCCCCGTGCCAGGGCCTCGCTCTCCTCCACCACCCCTCAGACCACCGACCGAAGGTCCCAGCGGCGGTCCTTTTCCTCCTGCCGAACGCACCGGCACGCTCAAATTCGGACGCTAGCGACGCCGAGTTCTGGTTGTTAGAAGTGGGGCAAGGGCCTCTGATTCACCATGACTTTGTAATGAAGGGGCAGGCGAGCTGGTTCTTCAGTGGGGCCTTGTTTTCAGAACATGAGTATGTGAAATAGAGGACATTTTTTTCTAATTCTGCCTGGAGGGATTTGGCATCTCAAACACACAGTCTCACTAATATACAGTAGAGGGTGAGACATCCTTGCAGATAATTTTGATTTATTTTTCCAAAGCACCTCATATAAAACTACTGAATCATGGGAGGTAGTCTACCATAATGACAGAAAGTATTACCTTGTTTCAAAATCCGGTCTTTGCCATATCCCATCATGGGGCACCTGTTCACAGCGGTCCACGTGCACTCGGAGTGAAAGGGAAGGTGCAATAAACAACATCACAAAAAGTGAGAGCAGTAACATGAAACATAAAAGAGATGGAGCTGGGCATCATGTGAAAACAAGGGGCTTCCTACTGTGATTATTATTAAAATATCTAGTCAGTAGTGAAAGGAAATCCCATGTCATTATTTCATAGAGAGTCATTCTCTCAAGACAATTTCATAGAATTGATCTTTCTTTTGTCTTACTTTCTTTAGATGTGGGACTTCACGCTGAATTCCATTATTAAGGTGCATGTCAAACCAAAGAGTTTACTTATGTTTTTTTTTTTCTGTTAATGCACATACGCTACTTTAGCTGAGGGCATTCTTAAAATGCCAGTTGGTCTTCTCAACTAGCCTCTGCCAACTCACAGTCACAATTACAACCAAATCCCCTGCTGGTTTCCGATGAACTGGTCTTTGCAGATTAGCAAAGCGACCATGCGATGCATACAAGTGAGGTAGTGAATCTGGAATTTGAAATACATTTTATCATAATGATTACCTGGTCCTCCAAATTGAATTGAATTGTCATTAATCTTGGCGACGCTACGAGCAGCAACAAAAAAACCACACAAACCCTTTCAAGGAGATATTATGGCATGTTCCATAAATT
The DNA here is from genome assembly GCA_028570985.1 of Heterobranchus longifilis. Taxonomy (NCBI): domain Eukaryota; kingdom Metazoa; phylum Chordata; class Actinopteri; order Siluriformes; family Clariidae; genus Heterobranchus; species Heterobranchus longifilis. Next base: position 10,799 of record JAOVVB010055785.1, read on the forward strand.
CCATGCAGGGGCCCTTTTCACAGCAGAATGGCAGGTCTTTGTATATGATTATATCCCAGCCGAGTGATTCACTATGCTTTAAAGAGGTAATCATGGGGAATTGATGTGGTAAATAAGTACATTTGAATGCAACGTATTGTACATATTCTTACAAAAGGTCCACTTTAGCTGAAACCACTCTCACTGCCCCAAAACAGTCATTTGTTGAAACATTGTTAAGACAATGTTTGACTTTGATCACATTGGACAAATCGGAGAGCACCATCTTGCTGGGGTCGGCAAAGCTCCGGCCATGTGCTCCCGTCTCCCCCTCCAGAGAACAACAGTGCCTAGTGGGGGCATGTTGAACCAGCACGTTGACTTCACTTTACCCTGCATATGAACCCATGGACTGCATTGGGAAATATTGCCTGACATCTCCCATTTTTTTTCCAGAAAGCGTGCCTGCAGTGCTGGACATTATTGCACTTGGTAACCCTTTGGCCACCGTGATGAGCACTGCTACTCACTGACCTGTGGAGCTAATGAGGACTTCAGATACGGCTGTGATGGCCTGTCAAATATCATCTCCGGCTTAATCCGAGCAATGCACCGGGGTCATTTTCTACATGTCAGTGGTCATACTCTCGGGAGTTGTGGAAACTGTGCTTGGTCCTCCCAATGGCGCAACTGATTGATCCACAGATGAGATTGCGAGGGGCCAAAATTTCCCACTAAAGTGGGTGTATCCTCAAGATGAGAGAAAAAAAAATAGGGATTTTATTTTGTTTTGTTTGTTTTGTTATTTTGTCTTTTTGGCTTGGAACATAAAAAGACTCTGAGGTGTTCAAAGATGATGTCAAGAAATTCTATAAGACTAATCAAAGGACAAAATCGAATAGAACTTATTTATCGTGTAAATAGTGAATCTTTAAAGATGAAGAAAAAAAAAGTATGAACTCTTCTGAAACACAAACTGCTTGTGAACAGAAGAGGAGCCTTATTCACTTTCCAGTGGGAATCTGTTACCAAGATGACTCAGTGAAGAGGTTCCTACTGTAACGCTCCTGTTGTTTCAATGATAAATATTTTTCTATATTGCTCCCGTCACTATTCTACCATTAAACACACATTATGTTACTGAGGTTATTTCTCAAATCCAATAATTTTACTGAATCACAAGAAGAAGGGAAGATTGGGAGCCCTGTTATTATGATATACTTCAAGCGTCAAACCTCATAGAGATCCACATTTTTCTGTTGTGACTTCAGACATGTTTCATCTTGCAGGAGGTGTGCTGTACGCAACGTGATCTCATGGGAAAGCATATAAATAGCACGCCTTTTTTTGCCACGTTTCGCGTGTCATGTAACACATTTCAAGCTTTTGGCAGTTGTCATATCACGGCCCGTTGTCATTCACAACTCGTAGTATACGCACGCTTTCAGGTTCCGTTGACTTCTCTATAAAGCTCCAAATTATGATGCTTCACTGCGGTCGGAGTTTTGTGAATTCTAACAAAACTTAACAACAAAAGTAGGTGGTAAGTTAAGGAAAAACATTGTGCTTTGGGTTAAAATGAGGACTTATGTTTAGGCAACAGAACTAGGTGGTAAGTTTAGGAAAACGATCGTGGTTTGGGTTAAAATTAGGGCTGCACGATATGAGGAAAATATGCGATATGCGATAACGTTGTTTAACATTGCGATAGCCATATTACTTGCGATAAATACGTGGTTTATCAGTTCTGCCTTTCTGCTGCTTTCAGCAGTTTTCTACTCTCTTTCAACTAACTCAAACAATCCCTGACTGTCTTTTGCGATATGTCACTGTCTTTCGGCATGTGTTTATTGTGCAAGTTGATATTTGATATTCGATGACGATTAAAAAAAAAAAGTATATATTGTGCAGCCCTAGTTAAAATAAGACATTTGTTCTGTTTCGGCAACAAAACTAGGTGATAAGTCGAGGAAAAAGGTTGTGGTTTGGGTTAAAATAAGGACGTTTGTTACTGACTTAGGTACGTAAATCAGTTACGTAGTAAGTAAGTAATCTACGTAAATGAACAAAATCAACAATTCTGTTAATATAACTCGTTTCACACGGGACACGAACACCAGTCTCCTGGGTCAAAGTCCATCCACCTCCCCTCCCGCCTGCCCTCTCAGTCTTTATACTACATCTCCTGACATCCATTGTAGTTGCTCTGATCATGTAATATTGACGAGGTTGGGTTTAAAGTTGAAAGCCCAGTGCGAATAGATGGCGTAAAATGACACGCAAACAGCAAAAAAATGTGTTGTGATACCACGGGAAATAACTTAACAAATGGAAGTGTTATTCGTACGCCATTCCGTGAGACCAGGCTGCTGTACTGTAGGATGTGTTATTAGATGCATCCCAATCCACTCCTCTTGTTTGAGAATTCCAACACTATCTGCCATTTCAAGGTCTACTCGGGGAGAAGAAGTGTGCTATTCTTTATACCAAGAGTTTAACTTGGGAAGGATGTTTCTTTTTTGATGTGCCATTATATTGTTAAATGTTTTACCAAAAATCAGCCCTAAAACAACCAAGTGACCCAAAAGTCTTCATGGTTTCACGACTAAGAAGGGGCTCAGTCCCCTTCGTGTACAGGACATTGCATAAAAAAGCAGTTGATTCGCTCAGTACGGTTGCTTAATAGTGCTGGTGGAGTTTACTTTGTAATAGCAGCTGTGCCAATGTCTTTATAATGGGAGCTCTCTCAATTCTATCCATGTATTGTCTTGCCTTGCTCTATATCACCCCTGCTAACTCCTTGGCCTGAATTTCATGTCTGCCTCCGGGTGACTCGGGTGAACCTGTTTAATGATGTTCTATTTCTGTCCGCATGCTGATATTTTGGGAAACTATGCCCAGTTAGGGAGGAGCGCTGAACCAGAGACAAACAGTATGGGAAATATTTCCTGTCTGGTGTGTCCTACAACCGGCAGCACGTGTCACGGACAACTTCACTGTTTTTTAAAGCAACTTGTTTGCTGACCCATTCCTGCCCCTGTGTCGCCTAAGGTAGAATTCCTTGGCACTATATAGGCTGTTAAACGGAGAAAGAGGCTGGGCACTTACTCCAGGGACAGACTTTCCCTTTAATAGTCTCCTGCTAAAGCCCCCCATATGTAGTAATTACTTGAGTTTTCAGCAGTGATAATGGTTCAATTCAGTCTAAACACAATGATCAAAGCTACTTTGCCCTTCATGTGTAATTAGAAAACGCTATTAACATCTTTTGTCTGTTCACAATTAAATCAACTACTAATAAGCGATTGATTAATCGTGACTACCTCCCTGATAAAATCGGATATGTTCAGCGGAAAGTTTCGAATCCTGCTGCCAGTAATTATTTTGTCTTTTGTCCATTTCTTTTTGCCATCAGAGAGCTGGAAGCACAGGCGCCGCATGCTAATGATGCATGTTTGAGCTGAACTCCAGGACCGTCTGCGCTAGCCCCGCAATGCCAACAGGCTTTATTTTCTCTTCTGCTTTGTTTGTTTATGGTTTTGTGCACCCCAAGCTCCCCACCCCCCTTTATTCTTTGAGTTTTGGGCTCAAGTCCCCACTGGGAACATATCTCTCTTTTTTCTCCTTCTTTTATTTTTTTTTTGCTTCTGGGGGGGTGAATAAAGGTCTGAAAAATTGCAGTGAAAAGTTCCATATTTCAGTGTAAATGTGCAGAGGAAATGCAAAGAGGGGAAGCAGAGGAGGCGGGGGGGG
>JAOVVB010055796.1:0-14530 GCA_028570985.1 Heterobranchus longifilis
GCCTCCATCTAACCCTATCCTCTGCATCCTCTTCTCTCACACCAACTAACTTCATGTCCTCTCTCACTGCATCCATAGAGAACAATTAAGTAGGGAAAAAAGTAAATAAAAAAAAAAAATCAAAGCACTGAGCAAGTGATGCCTTTATAAAACGAAATGGAGGCGCAGGGCTTTTCTGTCTGTAGGCAGATTTCGCCTCTGAAGAGCCTTTATACGAAAGCAAAAAGATCTCACATCACCAAAAATGCTCAGCTCTTTAAAAAAAAAAAAAAAATAAAAATAAAAGAACTTTCCAGAGGGTCCTGCGGTTGGTGTGTGGGTGTGCGACGTGCGAACTAGATTAAGTGGTGCAGATCACTCTGAGACCTGGAATGTGAAAACAACGGTTGAGAAAGTCTTACAGGGGAGTCAGCGAACAGCAGCACTGTACAACGGATGTACGACGGGCGTTCAAGTCAAAGTGAGACTTTTGATTGTGCGGAATAACAGAGCACAGTTATGAGAGTAAAAACTCTCTTTCCTTCTCTATATAATCCCCGGCACTCACACACTACTACACTACCCCTAACCTAAAGCACTTATCCCAGTGTTTCACTAGTGCTTGTATACCATCAAGGTACAAGGTTTTCTCAGTACACCAGAGCTACGGTCGCACTGCCTGCTTCAGTTCTGAAACACTGGCCTCCCAGGAACTCCTTTAATGGCCCAAACATGTGGAAACGGCTTGAAACGAGGTCAGGACTGCGATAACGCTGAGATAATATGGAGAACTATAGGGAATTTCTACTATTATAACTGTGTTCTGTTATTCTGAACAACCAAATTTGCCAGTTTGACTTGGAAACCCTGTAACCAAAAAAAAAATAAGTCCCAAGTTTAGAGAAACGTTATATGGCCAAAAGTTTTTGGACACCTGACAAAATATGGTTCTTCTTCAAACTGTTGACAAAGTTGGAAGCACAGAACTGTACACGATGGTTCAGTACATTGTAGCATTACTGTTTCCCTGTTAACTCCCTGTTCCAGCATGACAAGCACGAAGTGAATATCATAAACTTATGCTTTTTCGGGCTCGGAGTGGAAGTTCTTGAGTGTCCTGCACATCAATTCCCCTGAAAACCTTTGAGATGAACTAGAATTCTGACCTCATCAAACAACCTCACTTCCTTCTCCACTAATGCTCTTATACTGTAGCGGAATGAGCCCAAATCCATGGAATCTAATAAAAAGCCTTCCCAGAAGAGTGGAGATTATTGTAACAGCAATGGGGAACTAAATCAGAAGTGTAAGATCTACCTGCAGTTTTTCGGGTCTTGAGCTTGCATTTGTTGTTCGTGCTGGCTTTTTGAGGTATATTCTAGGTCATTTTTATCATCCCGTTATAAAATCCAATCTATTTTCAGCTTCATGTTCTGGATTGTCATATTTCCTTTCATTTATTTTACAGCAATCCATTTACCAGTGCGCTGTGCCACTTGTGCTGTCACATAGCCTGAAAGCATGATGGATCCACCCCCATGCTTAGCCGCTGGCGTGGGGTTCGTTTTCCTCCAAAGCTGTTCCGTTTTTGCCAGAGATTTCCATTGTTACTTTGCTCGGTCCACAGCGGTCGTTTCCAAAAGGTCTGACGTCTCTAGATGTTTCAGACATTGATTTATTTTTAATAAGGTTAGAGGCAAGAAGTTTCGTTCTGATTAATCTCCCATGCAGAGCAAGAACGCGATTTTAATTCCATAGTACAGCCGTACTTCGGCATACAAATTTAATCCGTTTCGAAGTTCTTAAGGCGAAATTTCATATTAATAAAACACATTTTCCCAATAGAACAAAATGTAAATGCATTTAATCTGTTCCAGCCACCCAAAAATATTACCAATATTACCAGTTTCAACACTATAATCATATGTTTGCATATAAAAAGGGTTAGAAAGGTACATGTAAATGAAGTAAAATATGAAATAAATAGACATTAAATCTCACTTAACTTTAATTTATGATTCCTCTGCTTTAAAAAACGAAACTGGAAGTGCCTCTCTTTTCTTGTTGCTACCGTCCTTGTTAACATTCTTGGGACCCATGGAGCTTCATCTTCACTAAATCTTGCACTAAATGCAAAAAAACACAGAAAAAATATGTTAACTCGCTTTGCTTGGCCTTCCACTGACGCACACAAGATTTAAACGGCACACGGATGTACGCGCAACTTAGCCGGCGTTCGGCTCGGTTTGCATGACGTGACAAATTTCTTGCAAAATTTGAGTTCTTAAAGCAAAAAATTCTTAAGTCGTGGCGTTCATATGCCGAGGTCCCAATGTTTATTGATCAATAAAGTGCACTGCTCTGGTCACTACTCCTCTGTCAGGTGAACCTTCCTGCTGGTTCATGGGAATTTTGCTTTTTGTCTTTTTATCTGAAAGTTGTCTCAATCTTCCAGATCTTGACTTGACTCTTTTCGTTCATGTTTCTTAAATCATTTTGGAAGCACTCTGATACCCCACCCTTCATCCTTTATAGACACTGACTTGCCTTATTTTCATATGCTTAGAACGCATGATCTGTTGTTCAGAATAATGTATTCATCCTTAAGCAGGACTGAATCGAAAAGAGAATCGACTTAATCGACTTAATCGAAAAGAGAAAATCAAATGAGAATGTGAGAAAATTTTAATTAGATTCCAGATAAAATCACTAGAGGGGTTTTTTACGCAACTTTTAATATTTTAGTATACGTATAGATAGTGCATATAGATAGTGTCCATTTTTATATACACTACCAAGTCAAAATTTGACCACACATCTTCTAACTCCATGGTCTTTCCTGATTTTGATTTCTTTCTACACTGTAAAACAATACTGAAGGCGTCCAAAATATACAATTATCTTCTTTGAACAATTGATATTGAGATGTTTCAGCTACTTCTGCTCTGTAACACCTTCATAACGGCTCTAATCTGAGGTGCTGTTCGTTAATTGGTGATTTCTGAGGCTGGTGACTCTAAATGAACTTCTCTTCTACAGCAGAGGTAACGTTTGGTCTTGCTTTCCTGGGAAGGTCTTCATGAGATCCAGTTCCAAAGGCACTGTTCCAGAACTGACTTTTGTTGTTGTTGTTGTTGTTGTTGTTACTTAATTACCCAATGCCACGTGTGTTATTTTATAGTTTTGAAATCTACGTTATTGTTTTAGAAACCAAACTCGTGTCCAAACTTTCACCTGGTACTGTAGGACAACAAACAGAAGCCCACTTTTATTTCTGACTTCGTTAAGGTGACTTAAGTAGAAAACTTCGATGAGGTGCACAGAATCAATCCGTGAGACACGTTTTTTTTTAAAGCCAACTTTTATTATAAAGCTGCTTACATCTGTTTACATAAATTGATCGCATCAATCACGCTCCATGTTGGGTGTCTTGCGAATCCAAGAGATGTTGTGTATGAAGGATTTCATCGAAGTCACTTTAAGGCACATTGCTCTTCTCTCCTTTTGTTCAGCTAGATGTCTCGGGCAGCACTCTACATGTCGCTATGGAAACACAATCCACCGTTATGTCCTTAGTAGCCATGGACACGCGGAAACATGTTTCAGATCCTGTTTCTTCTAAACAAATTTCATCACACAGCTGCTTTTAATACACCGTCAAACATTTGTGTCCGGGAGACGTAGTAGATGTGCATCATTGCGAGTCTATGTTATTTTAGAAAGCTGCAATTCAGAACACTTCAGCTTTGAGAGCTGGATGAGCTAGAAAGGGAAGAAGAAAATAAAGATCTTGGAAGTGCTCCATAAGTCAGTGAACTTGGATTGAAGCAGAGATTCCTCTTTGCTGTTTCTTATTTCTGCTACTTGATCTGGGCGTTTGCCAAGCAAAACACCAGCGCGCGCGCTAAAGCCCAGACGTCATCACCATGATCCGCGGCGTCTGATGATGTGCTGACACAACGTCTGTCTGCGTGCCGCCACTGAGCATAAGCCCAGACAGCTGGACCATTAAAATCTTGTGACTCAGATGCCGTCTGGTTTTAGTAGAGTCCATCAACACAAGTGTGTGAAAATGAAATTGAGCATGGCATGCTACCTTAAATTATCCAGAAAGTGCTATGTGTATGTTTTGATGTGTCTGATAGATGAGAAAAGTAATGCTTCTCTACATGAGGCGCACAAGAGTGACAACAATCTGGAAATAATACAGGGGTAGTCTGGGCACCTGCGACGAGTAGATGTTGTGTTTGGGCTCGTGGCTGTTTGTTTGTAAATTACCCAGCGGTGGTGGCGGTGGTGGTAGGGAGTAGATAACAACCCTAAAAACCTACAAACTAAAAAAATGCATTTTAAACATTTTAAATCGACTTTAACAAAACAAGAAAACTTTGTGTAGGGAACAAGTGAACAAGTGTTAAGTTTTCACCGGAAAAGGGAATGAAAAATTTCCCATAATCATTGTTTCTCACTTGCGTGTGAAAAAAAAAAAAGGAGCTCGAAAAAGGAGTTATATATTTATTATCATGATTATTGAGGACGACATCATATTAATTGGACACAATAATTAACCATTTTATTTAATCAAAAAATCCTTAGTTTCATATAGACTAAATAATCAAGTCTATGTACATCTTTAATCAATGATGGTGATTATTATTATTATTATTATTATTCAATAATTTTTTTACAAGTTATGGCCAATAGCATAAGTTTTATAATGGAATCAGTTTTTGTTTCAATAAATAGTCAATATTTACTGTCGGTAGTGTGAAATTTCCACAGCAGCAGCGACAGGTATCCGAGGTGCTTATGTTACCATGGTAACGCACTGAGGAAGTGAGGTCAGCGCTAGTGACGTTGCAGGGTGTTCCGAATGGTGGAGTTGTCCAGGGAAGTTCCCTTCATCGATATTCCCTGAAAACGGAGCAGGGAGTAGGGAGCACCCTGTGCAGTACACTTCGGAGTGGAGCACGGCTGTTGTTGTTGCCGCCTACATTTGCGTATCTACAGTCTCCTAGACGGACCTAGTGGGTTTGTAAGGTGACAATTAACACAGAGAAGAAGTCAACATTCACATTGTACCTAATATTATTTCTATTTCAGAAAACATGTTAAGAACAGTAATCACATGTGCTTTTCTTGAAGAGGCAGATGTGAGCATTGCTGGACATTTTTTTCTGAAATATCAATAATACTAGGCATGGCGTGCATTTTGACTTCCTTGTCCTATTCTTCTCTCTTTGTTAATTGGCAGCTCACAAACCAGCCGGGTTCGCTCCAGTCCGGGCCCAAGTCCATAATGTGAAAGCATTCAAAATGTCATGTCTTGTACAATGTGTTAATCTTTTTTCTTTTTTCCTGCCAATCTTCTGTTCAATGCCCCAGTCTAGTAGATGGCGGTAATCCATCAGCCATCCATAAAATTAAAAGCCGAAAAAGAAAATAGTTGCATTGTACAAGACATGGCATTCTGACTTTAAGAGTAGAGCTGTGCGATGAATTCGATTTTGCCGTTCAATCTTATTTTGGTTGATTTGATTCGAATTGAATCGATGGGTCAGTTTTAAAAATTAATCAGATTGAACAAAATGAGATTAATTCAATTGCAGGGGTAGCTCAGTGGGCCGGGAGTTGGGTAAGTGAGGCCCTTAACCCTCAATCTCTCATATGTGCAATAAGATAAGTGTACGTCGCTCTGGACATGGGTATCTGCCAAATGCTGTAAAATGTAAACAACAATTTAATTATTATAATTAGTTCATGTTATTTGATTTGGAGTCGTCTGGTGGACAAACTTGTGATTCAGATTCATTGACTTTTAGTTAGCGTGTAGCCATGTTTACACTTAATGAACCATAATGCTGTAGCTCTTCCATGTTAGCTACCACTTTTTAGCCACGATACGTGTCCAGGGAACAAAGCATAAGCAGTGCCTGTTAGGATATCTTACAAATTAATGATTCACCCGTAATAAAAAAAAAACCTTATGGAATTTTTTCTCTTTTTGTGTGTGTGTGTGTCTCAGGAGTGGTCTGGTGTGTGTTAATGTGTTTGTTTAATCCCCATATCAGAGCGAAAACCTCAAAACCTCCCGTCTACGAATGCTGGAAATGTCACGACGCTCAGTAATGGCATTTCTCACTTCTAACTAAGCTATTGTTGCGTCCATTGAAATGAACATAATGAACCTGACATTTTCACAGTGCCGAATGGTCTTGAATCTAGACACACACACGGTAATAAAAAATAAATAAAATAAATAAATAAACCCTGGTCTGATGCAGCTTTGTGCTGGTGGTAGCTAACAGTATTCAGGTTGCCGTGACCTCACGGATTAAGCTTTGAGTGGAATTTGAGGCATGTTCAATGCTCTTCATTGTTCAGCTGTGGGAAACTCGAGCTAGGATTTTTCTCCCGTCTGTCAGCAAATCTTTATCATTCTGGATTAAAGTACATTAAAAGCTCACAGTTAATGTACAAACATTAGTCAGACTGCACTGCAAAATAAATGTGAGCTTACAAATAAATAAGTAAATGTGTTCGCTACCCCAGTGAGCTTGTAAATTCGAAATGAACAACATTACCACTTTATTGACACGTCTACAATGAGAGGTAATTAGCTTTTTACCACACTTTGGTCCATCTCTGTTTGTTAGTATCAGGTCCAACTGAAAGTCCTGCAACTCTTTTCTACTGAACACAGGCTTCTCACTTTATCTCTTTAGTCTGAGTGTGATGTGAAATCATGCATCTTACCCACGTCTATAGATGATTAGTTGTAGGTGTGTGAACTTTCCACCTGCATACTATCTAACCTGTTGTACTAACGGGGACGATTAACCTCTCAGCTTTGCCTCCGTGGAAGTGCTGTATTTTAATGTTGCTCCCGAGAACTTCTGGTTCTTCCTGACCAGTCGCTAAATGTTTCTTTAGATGTTTGGTAGGCATTATATGACACACAGTGTAGTTTGCCCAAGACCTTTATTTGGGGCAGCTTTTATATCTGGAGCTTGATTTATTTTTATGTAGCCAAAGTATCATCACCCCTATCGATTTATCACATAAAACACATCATCGTTTTGTCCTTTATACTACTATGACTTATACGGCTACAGAATGCAGCTCTGTGCCCTGGAAGACCCCATGACATATGATGTGATTTTTCAAGGGACTTTGGTGGACTGTATATTAGTGCTGCACAATTAATCGCATTTAAAATGATTTAATTTACAAAAACATACACATAGTCAGTAATTCATATGGAGTTTGTCAATAATTTTATTTATTTGTTTAATTTATAAAGTTAACTTTGTTTTAAATACTTCTAGAGTGATAGATAATCCTCTTAATGAGATCATTTGCGCTGTTGTTTGTTGTTACCGGAGATAAAAAGGATTGAATACAAGATGGTACAAGTGACAGTTACTGTATATATTTACGGTTTAAATCACGATCTCAAAATGTGGCAAAATAATCTAAATGGATTTTTTGGATCAATTCATGCAGCCCTACTGTACATTCATTATTTCTTTATGAATAAACGAATGAATGCATCTCGAAAGCAAACCTATACGGTACACGTCTGTTGCAATTTTGTCTTTAACATTTAATCGTATTTATTTCTGAATCACTTCATCCCAACCGTCAAACGTCTGACTTTCCTTTTGGAGTTTGCTCCACTGATCTGATTAATTAAACGAGCTGTCTCTAAGCACAGCATCATACTTTACAGTAAATAATCAAGACATCAGAGTCTTTCCTTTTAATGTATGCACATTTGTCAACACTAGGGGCTTTTACACAGACCTGAATATTCCACTAATAACGGGAATATTAGCCTAATAAGAATAGAAAAGCATTATGTAAACATCGAAATGAGAGGTGTGGTGTTAAACTTTGGCAATCCGATCACAAGGTAAACACGTGACATGATAATTTCTCTCTTGAAATAATATCAATCAATTTTGCATGTTTGCACCATTTTTGGGGGACAATAATTGACACTGGATGAAGAATTATGGATGAAGCTCTTTTAACCAATCATAGATGAGACTGAACAGTCCTAACGCAGAAGGCCGGAACCCTTACCTAAGCATAAAATCCAAAGTCGAAAGTATATGAAATGCTTTTTCTTCTTTGTTTTCTGTTAGATTTTGAACGGACTGAATGCATCACAGCGATCAGAACCACTTTGCAGATGTAGTTATATTCAGATTAAATGCTTCGTGCATGTACACGCACATCTTATCAGATGTCAACAGTTACAGTGGAATCTCTAATCAGAACGATTTCAATTTGGATTGAAGAAATATTGTCCATCTAAAAGTGGCTAGTGAGCTTTCTGATGCATTTTTCTTCTTTTGGAACGCACTAGGTTAGATCTAGCCTGATTAAGATTTCGGATTTCTTGCGCCCCATAATTACAATTGAATAGTTATGTAGACGAGCATGTGGGAGCGGCAAGCAGGCCGGTCTGTATAGCCGTCGGTGGCTAATCACATGAATGGCGTAGGTGCCATCAGTATAATGATAAATCTCTGTCAGTGTTTAGCGCTCATGTTTTAGGCATTAGTTTCCTGACTACAGATGATAATCTGGCATTTACCTGAAAGAGAGCCAAACATAGCAGTGGCCTTTACTCTCTTCTTTTTTCTTTCTTTTTTTTTTCCTTCCATATTCTTCCTCTAACTGTTCTGTATTCAGGACCTGCACCGTGAAGTACTGAACATCGTTACAACTAATTAGGGAAGTTAATGACATTTTAGCAAACAAGTAGCATCTTTGGATACCGCTAGCTCAGCTAACAGCATGTTAAGTCCAAAATGTTTTTTAGAGAGCGGGTTCTTTAGTCCTGGAAAAACACTCATCATAATGGACATTTTAAATCCCTGCTCATTTACAGCCGGAATTAATAAATCCAAAGCTTTCTCTCTCACTTACACACACACACACACACACACAAAACACACACACACTGCCATGAGTAGAATGGACAATAGTCACAGATGGCTTGTATTTTATTTCCCTGTTTTTTGTTTCAGTTTTCTACTCATGCATTTCTGAAATTTGTGTGCATTTGATATTATTCAATTCCACTTGTACATAATCTGTGTTGATGTCTTTCCGGCTGTTTTGTAATCAGAAAGAACATTTACATTACAGCATTTGGCAGACACTCGGTCAATCTGAGCCGTTGAGAGTTGAGGGCCTTGTTCATGGGCCCAAAAGGGACACCTTGGTGGTGGTGGGGTTTGAACCTGGGATCACTACTCCAATGCCTTAATCCCTGAGCTACCCCTGCCCAACAAATAGCTCAAATACACCGTTCATGCAGCAGGGGGAAAAAAAAAGGATAATATACAGTATTACCATCTATTATATTGATAACAGAGCTTTGTTTGTGAGTTCCTTTAGGATAGCCAATGACACTGTATCTATACAGGGCTCATAAAAAATGCATGCGGATATTAATATTAGGAAAACCTATGGAAATGAAAAGCAAATGATAATGCTAAAAAAAGAGGAACACGAAAAAGAACTATTTTTAATGGCAGATAATAAACAGATCCCAGTAGAAGACACAGTAGGAGTTCTATGTATAGATATACTGTATATGTATTGTATAATGTATTGGCAGTATAATGTATTTTTTTTATATATAACTGGTTGCTAGGAGAATATATCTAATAAACTGTGAGATACATTAATTAATCGCCATGTAGCTTTTACATACTGATACAGTCGTCCAGCGTTAAGGACTGAAATTTTGCAAGAAAATTGCCACGGCATACAGACCATTTTCAACACACGAATGAAAGAAGTGAGCTGAACCGAACTCTGGCTATCCTGTGCGTATGTCCAAGACGCGTTCAAAAATTAGCGTTTTTTTTTTTTTTTTTTGGGGCAAGATTTTGAGAAGACATAGCACCTTAGTGGGGTTTGAACATGGGACCCTCCAATTGCTAATCCATTGCCTTAACCCCTGAGCGACCCCTGCCCGACAAATAGTCACCCTGAAGGTATCTGATATTATAACTGTTTAGGTAAAATGTTTTGCTGAATTTTAATAACAGCAGCTCCTGAGAGTAGTCTCAGTTTCGAGGAAAATCTCTGATATTTACCTGATACGGTTGTTATTATTATTATTATTATTATGTTTTTCTCTAGAGAGTTGCTTATTTAGCACTTTTTCTAAGCGAGTGTCAGCACTTTTCCAGCTAGATGGAAAGCTGTTCCTTTGTTTATTTAATTATTATGACTATGTTCTCAGGACAGATAGATTTAATCATCCCTTTTTGTAATAACATTGGAAGCTTCGTTTTGATTTATTATCTTCAAAACAGGGAGAAAAGAGTATTGAGAGAGGAAATGTGTATCGCTCATACAGTATGACGTTAGTGGTTAGTCTTGGTGAATATTAAATGAACTCATAGATGGTAAGACTAGGTGTATTTACAAGGACCCTAATGTTCCTCCAATAATCGGAAGAAAACTGCATCATGCAAACACCTCAATTCCAGTCTGATCCGATACGGCCAGATCGGGATGGATTTTTAATCAGAATAAGTGGTGTAAACCTTTTAATAATCCATTCAGCAGGTGAATATTAGCCATGTACGTACCTGATCCGGTCGTTTCTCTCTTGTCGAAAAACTCCATCAGAACAATTCTCCTCCATCTGCCTTTACTTTCATCCACTGAAGAAGAAGAAGCTCCGATTGGCTTCTAATCTCACTCGCTTATCGGCTATACCACTTCATCCTGTATACAGGGTCGCGGGCGGCCTGGAGCCTATCCCAGGAGACTCCCAGAGTATGAGGCGTGGTACACCCTGGACGGGGTGCCAATCCATCGTAGGGCACCCACATAAACACACACTTACACGCTCATTTACACACTACGGGCAGTTTGAAAACGGCAATTAGCTTAACCCAACAAGCACGGGGAAACTCCATGCACACAGACCTGAGGCAGGAATAGAACAAAAACGTCCAAAGGACACATTAACATTGATTATCAATTATATACCAGTAAACTGGTGAGATTTGTGCCTGTGGGAAGCAGCGACTGGCCCGTCTGGTCCGATCCCACAGAAAAGCCAATGCAGCACAATTTTCTAAAATATTTAAATGCTGGCTGTGATAGAAAGATATCAGGACCCTCAGTGCACCATCTTGTGTAACTTTCCATTGTGGCACCAAAACACTTCTGATCCTTTGGGCCAAGGGAACCCACTGTACACAATATTGGGTTTTAAGGGTGCTCCAGTCAATCGGCCACCGATCTAAATCGGCTGATAATCTCTTTATTTTTACTGATCAGTTGTCTCTCAACTGGCCGATCACATAAACCGATACTATCATGATGATGCAAAATTCATGAGTCGACAGTCACATCAGCATACGGTCTCTTGTCTGGGAATATTACCAAGTCACTTTAAAAGACATCAAGTTTGCATTATGCATTTTTTTTCTAAAGCAAAAGCACATGTGGGAAGTCTGCCAAAAGCTTTTACAGAACAAACCTTACTCGCCACTTAAGAACAAGTGTGAGTAATTTGACTGTGGAACGTTATCCATAAAGGCAGCAGCTAACTCTTGTAAGTTAGTAAGGTCACCTCACCGCTCCATGCGTCCGGGCCGCCAGTGAGCGACTATTCAGCACGACTGGACACATTCTGGATGATAAGAGGAACAGACTGTCTGTTAAAAATGCAGAAAGTGTATCAGATCCCCTTGATGCTAGTTAAGAGATGTAAAAGTTTTGCTTTGTATGTGAGCATGGGCTATTCGATTGTTTTTAGTTTCATTAGAGAACATGAAATACATGAGACAATGAAATAATAAGACAATGGAATACGGTTGCCTTTTAATAAATATGTTTTACATTTATCATACTTTCTCTGATCTAAACTAGGATAACTAGTTTTATAGCTATAGCTCATAAATAAATAAACAATCCTACACACTACTACACAATAAATAGAACACTTTAGATGGAAACACATTTTCCCATTTAGGAAATAATGTAAATTCAGATAATCCGTCCCAAAATATTACTAATATGTTACCAATTTTTAACACTATAATCATATTTTTTGCAAAAAAACATTTGGAGAAGACATGTAAATTACGTAAAATATGAAATAAATAGACATTAGACCTCACTTAACCTTAATTTAGGATTCCTTTTGGCACCAGCTGCTTTAAAAAATGAAACTCAAAGTGCCTCAGATTTCTTCTTGCTACCATACTTGCTAATATTCTTGACACCCATAGTGCTATGTTTTCACTAAATCTTGCACAAAATAAAAAACGCGCTCAAAAAAACCCCCGTAAACTCATTTCGTTAGCTTTCCACGAGGTTTTGAGTGGCTCCCGGATGAGGGTGCAACGTAGCCGGCGTTCGCTTCGGCTTGGCTCGTTCGCTGGTACGCAGAAAATGCTTCGCACGTCGAGGCAAATTTCTTACAAACTTTCATTTATTAAGGGGGAAATTCATAAGGCGGGGCATTCGTATGCCGAGGTACCTCTGTATTACGTTAGTAAATCAGCTTACATTTTTTTCTTGTCTATTTCTCTCTCATTCTTTTCCTCTGTTTTTTTTCTTCTTTGTAGTCTCAGCATTCAGCTTTCCTGTTTAATTTACGAGTTTTTTCCCCCGTGGTAAGAGTGACTTTTACATGGAATTGATGTGGTCACTTTGGGAAATCTGCACCACGTTTGCATCTGATGAGCTTTCATATTTTAAGGCGAAAGCTATCTTCATGAAAAAACATATGGTTATGATGTAGTAACCGCTTTGAACTCACTGAGTGGAGTGATACAGCACAGCCAGTGAAATGTCCCACTGTGGTTTCACTGCATATAAACACTCTGGAAACACAACTCAACCTAACAAATTTGTGAACAGGTACTCAGTGTTGTATAGGAACACACGTCGCTCCACACCACCGCATTCTGCAGAGTAAACTCAGACGCCAGTGTGAAACCTGACAGAGCTCCAGATGCCAAGAGGGATTTACACACACTCTGATATACTTCACACATCAGGCTGTTCATTATTTAATGAGACGCCAGACACTTTTTTTTTTTTAATGAAAGCTAGAGGCCCCCGCGTTCACGTTCTAATTTCCCCAAATATTCTCCTCACCGTATAGCACCTTTCAAAAAATGTTAGATAATGAGTTAGATATACTGTACATCTACAGTTAGTTATATCTCATTTCATTAATATGAAAGGAGGAATAAGTGATGCAGAGGTAAAGCTGTTTCTCTAAAGACTGAAGTCTAACCCTGATAACGTTCATGTTCGTGTTCTGTGAGCCAAATGAAAAGAAATTGCCTTTTTTTTTTTTTAAAGTGGTTTTTTTCTCTGTTTCTCTGTCTTGTGTACAGTATGAGTTTAAAGTGAAGAACATCAAGAAGAAGAAAGTCAACATCATGGTCTCTGTGGACGGAGTGAAAGTTTTGCTGCGGAAAAAGAAAAAGGTGAGGCTGTTCATGTTCCTGGTTCGCTCGAGCATCCACTGAGTAACAGGATGCAGCGTCGATATTGTATAAAGAGCGTTCAAGTCAAAGCGGGACTTTTGATTCTACAGAATAACAGAACACAGTTAGGAGAGTAAAGACTACCTTTATTTCTCTACATAATCCCCTGCTACACTAATACACTCATCCCATTGTTTCACTCGTGCTTGGATACCATCAGGATAGAAGGTTTTCTGAGTACGCCGGGAGTCATGATCAGACTGCCTGGCCTCCCGGGAACTCCTTTAATGGCCCAGACATGTTGAAATGATTTGGAGCGAGGATGTGGCCAAGTTCTCCTCTTCTTATAAGACAATGAAATCCCGGATTGACTTGAACGCACTTCGAGATGAGTGGATTATACGATTTCTTATAATTGTATACCTCTGTTAAAAAAAAAAAGTATAATTTAACTATTTTTATTCGCTAAATACATTTTCTATGTATAAAACGCGTATGGTAAAGAAATGATTTTAAATATCATAAGGTTTTTTTGGAACATTGCTCATATTTTTAAACATTGTAGGAAAAATTGAGGGGTTTTCCTGGTAATAAAGAAAAGAATAATTGCACAGGCTGGTCAGGAGAGGAAGTAGATATAAATCAGCAAACAGGTGGAGACTGGAGTGTGTGTGTGTGTGTGTGTGTGTGTGTGGTCACCATCTGTAACATCCTCTTGTAAACAAATGATGTTTAACTCATTTTCCCCTTAAAAAAAATCAACTTACAGTTTCTCATTAGAATGTGTGTAAGTTTAAAACGTGTCTTTGTAATGTAGGTAGCATGTTTTCGAGTGCGTAAACAGATCAAAGCTGAGATCTGTGCCATTATGTGGTGAAATTTTTTGCTAGGTTTCTTCCTTTTCTGGCAGATCAAAGAAAGTTGAGAAGTTCAGCTTTTCTGCATTATGTCAACGGCCATCAACTGCTGTTCTTCTGCTGTCCATATTTTATTCATGTCCAGAATAAAAAATCACCGGGCGGTTCAACAAAAAGACTTTACACTATCCTTGGGAGACTGTG
>JAOVVB010055806.1:0-14530 GCA_028570985.1 Heterobranchus longifilis
GTGTGTGTGTGTGTGTGTGTGTGTGTGTGTGTGTGTGTGTGTGTGTGTGTGTGTGTGTGCGTGTGTGTGTGTGTGATCGCTACAGGATATCCAGGAGACCCAGGGGATTCCGGGCGAGATGGTGAGCCGGGAGCGTCGGGTTCTGCGGGCCAGAATGGCTCTCCTGGTGTCCCTGGGAGCCGAGGTCTTCCAGTGAGTCCACCACTCATAATGGCAGCTTCATATTGTGCATACTCGTCATATTCTGTTGGCTCAGGGTTTCATCTAAAGGCACATTATCTGTCTGGAATCAGCCGACCGATTAATCGGTCTATCCTTCATTTTTAATTCTTGTCAATATCTTTCTCATACATTTCTCTTGTATTGTTCCTTCGCATAACTAAGACTATAAAAAAGGGCTACGTCAAATGGGGGTCCCCGTTATATTCTCCATCTCGGAACGGGTCCTCGGCTGAATAAAGTTTGAGAAGCTCTGTCCTGCAGTATCATGACTGTGCTGGTTGACGTCCACAGGGCGAAGGTCCCAGAGGACTACGTGGAGACAAAGGTTTCCCAGGTCGGCCCGGTCGGCCCGGGGCCCCCGGGCTAAATGGCATAGAAGGTACAGTCCTCGGGGGAGTCAAGGGCCAACGTGGGTTACCCGGTGACGACGGCCACGCGGGCTATCACGGAGTTCCAGGAACGCCTGGCAGCCCAGGTGAGAGGCGGCTGACTGCCTCCTTCCCTCCTTTTATTCAACCTCAATATTTCTCCCTCAATGCTTCAGATTCAGACCTGTTTTCACTCTACTAAGTATTTCATTTTACCTCGCCTGTCTTCAAATGCAAAAGCAGTGAAATGGGAATGAACTTAATTAAAAAAAAAAAAAAAAAAGGAGGAAGCATGACGAGTATATTTTGCCATTTTATTTACTTTTCTTACTTTGCCTTGATGCAGAAGCTGCATCCCTCAAACCAGCTGCAGCGAAGCTTGTTTGAGATAATGCTTGTGCTTTTGAGTAACTCTTATTCCGAATGCCTCTCTCTCTCTTTCGTTCTGTCTCATTTGCAACTGAAAGGCGGCTGTAGTCCGACAGGAGATGGAGGACAGGTGGATGTAACAGGTAGCTGGTATAATAACGTTTTCACCTTATTGCTCCCTTTGTAACAACTCTGTTGTGCTTTCGCCTCTGGATTATTCGACTTGTGTGCATGATGAGTTTTGAATTGTTTACAATTTGAGAATGTACTGAGATACCAGCTAATATAATTATAATAATGCCATGTTGTGAAAAACTCTCCACGCTGGGCAGCAGACAAAATTCACTTGCACCAAAATTTCCACATAAACAGTTTATACTTTTACATACAACCATGATGTTGCCCTAAAGACTGTTTGTTTTACTCTCAGGTCCGTGTGATGCTGTTCCAGGACCTCCTGGGCTGCCTGGACTTCCAGGACCCAATGGATTACCAGGTGTCCCAGGTAACACAACTAGAGTGGTCCCAGTACTGATACCTGTATCTGAAATGCCTCCGATACAGCCTAAAACACGAGTACGCAAGTCTATGTACCGATATGATAACTAATCGATTAGTCGATCGACAGAAAAATAATCTGCTACTATTTTGCTAATCAATTAATACAGTCATTTTTTATGCAAAAATGTCAGAAAATGCTGTTTTCCTCCTCTCAAATATGGAGATTTCCTGTTTTTCTCTTGTTTTATATCATATTAAACTGAAGATCTTTTGGTTTTGGACAAAACAAGACATTTAAAGACTTCACCTTGGACTTTGAGGAACTGGGATGGACATTTTTCACTATTTTCTGACATTGTATAGACCAAACGATTAATCGATTAATCTAGAAAATAATTGGAAGATTAATCGATTATGAAAATAATCATTAGTTGCTGCCTTAGTTTTGGTATCAGGAAAGAAGTGCTGAGTGTTGCCCACAGGACACCTGCTTTCAGTCATTTTTGATGCCGTGTTTATATTTTGTGAACCAACAGGTTCTCCGGGCCAGAAAGGACTTCTGGGTCCACTTGGACCACATGGAGAGCGAGGAGAACCAGGAGACCGCGGTATAGGTGGCCTGCCTGGACCACCAGGTGAGGAGTGACAAGAAAACACTTACTGGACAACAGTCAGATAGAAGTGATCACATCTGATCTTTGATTCGTCTTTAGTCCAGATCATTTTACATTAACATTCATGGCTCTTCCAATGCAGGTTTTGCCGGCCCCCGTGGACACTTGGGGGTTCCCGGCAGTAAAGGTTCAGTGGGGACCCCTGGTGTTCCCGGTGTACCCGGTCGCTACGGGCCACAAGGTGAGAAGGGCGCTCACGGAGAGATCTTTGGAGCATCACAGGGACCGCCCGGTGACGCAGGACTGCCCGGGCTTCAGGGGGATAAAGGCCAGACCGGTGATCCAGGAGAGCCAGGCTATCCAGGTTAGCCATATCCTCACCTTTATTGATTGCAAACCAATTCTGTTTGATTGCATAATAATGAAACATACGTTGGTGGCATCGTTTGAAAGAACAGGCTCTTATCTAATGTTCTTATTCATCCGTTCCTGCAGGAATGGCCGGCATGCCCGGTATGGTCGGCTTCAAGGGTGAGAGTGGTCCTCTGGGCCTGCAGGGGGAGGAAGGGAGGCCGGGGCCAGCGGGAAAGTACGGCTACCCTGGTGTTCCTGGACAAGCAGGTTCACCTGGGCCACGTGGGGGTACAGGACAGCCAGGTGAGACAAACATACACACTGACACTCTCTCTCTCTCTCTCTCTCTCTCTCAGAAATGTTCTTGTTCTTGTCTGACACCCTTCTGTCATCGTGCTCCTCAGGTTTCACCGGAGAGAGAGGAACGGGAGGAGACCCGGGCGCTCCAGGTCCAATAGGATTAAAAGGCGTCCCGGGGACGTACGGTAGCGACGGTGTCGTTGGAGATTACGGCCAGACAGGTGATCCGGGAGACCCTGGTGCAGAGGGACGCCCCGGAGTCCCAGGAATGAAGGGTTTGTTCCTCAGATATTTAATTAGATTATCTACTTAAAGAATATAAAATGAAATTAAACATCAAGTAATAACAAATCTTAGGGATGCACGATACCACATGTCCACAGACGACCATGTGTCCTTCACGGTGGCAGTAGATGTTAATCAATACATCCACCAGAGGGCAAAAAGTTTCTGACAACAACAAACAGGATGTCGTAATAATGTTCCTCTCAAGAAAGAAAAACATTTCTATATATATTAAATCATGCATTAAATACGTTGCAATTCTGTTCCGCCATTTGTTTTTAAATTTGCTTCCTGGTGTTTTATGGTCGTGTCTCTACACTGCCCCCATGATTTCCAGTGGTACTGCTCCTTTAAATCCGTAAGCTTTCAGAGAACCGTATCCGTATCTAACGCTGCGCACAAATGAGCCTTGAATTTCCTGCTTCTCATGGCCCTCACCAATAACATAACTGTTAACTTCACATTTTTGTATTTTAAAAAGAAGTTCATAACCTGTAGTTTAGCTGCAGCACACCTGAGGATAAGAAAAGGCTAAGATGTAGAGAGCAAAGATGGATGATTTAATATTCCATAGCTCTGACCACGTCATTATTGTTAACACAACAAAAACAAACGGCAGTTCTGACTCTTCAAATGTTCATTTATTTGTTTCTGTTAAAGTACCGAGCATTTTGTCTAAGAATTCAAATTAAATACTTTAACATAATCCGTCAAATCAGACATGTCGATGTAGTCATACGTGTTTATTGGTGGATCGCAACCCAACTTTAAAGGTGCATCCCGCCACCTACTGTGTCGGAGTGTGTAGATACTGCACTTGTGAAATTGAAAATTATTGGAATAAAACATAATAATAATAAATTAATTAAATAAGTACATTTCCCCATATCGGCTGATAATTTATCGGTACTGATTATATATCGTGCATCCCGAACAAATCTATGTAATTTGTCCATAATTCAAGTAGTTTTGGTGAGAAAGGTTTGTCGTCTGTGACGCCTGATGATCCCTGTCTCTCTCAGGATACAAAGGGTCTACCGGCATGTCAGGTTTTGAGGGCGTCAGGGGCAACATCGGGGTGAAGGGCTTCAGCGGGTTCAGTGGGGAACCTGGAGTGCCGGGCCAGGTTGGCCCAAAAGGAGTGACGGGTAAAAATGGAGAGAAAGGTGAGTCTGTTCTGTTATAAAACGTTTGAGATCCCAGCGGGTCTTAAGTCCGTGTTCTGTTGAGACCGCCACATCAACTGTTTGACTGTCCGCCAGGTGATCGTGGTTTGAGAGGGCCCGCCGGGGAGAAGCCTCACATCCCCTACCAGATGATCGTCGACATGAAGGGAGCCAAGGGAGACACGGGACTGCATGGAAATCAAGGTTTCACCGGGCCGAGAGGTGTGCAGCCGCAGTACAGAATCACTCTTTCCTTCTCACCTCCTCTCACGTTTCACTTCCTCACGTCCGACTCCGCTCCGCAGGTCTTAAGGGTTTGCCCGGTGTGCCGGGCTACGAGGGAAGTCACGGTCTTCCTGGAGACCCCAGCAACGACAAAGGTTACCGTGGAGAACCGGGTGCAGAGGGGCTGCCGGGGTTAAAAGGAATGCCGGGCCTGACTGGAAATCGAGGAATTAATGGTTTTGATGGAATGCCAGGCTACAGGGTGAGTAGAGCCGTACTGGGAAAATTCATGTGACTCAGTCCATCTTAATTCTTCTGCCTTAAAGAGACGCTCCATCAGTAGAGCCTGCGCCTCATGTATAAAGGCTAAAGTCCTTGCCTTCGTTTTCACTCACCTGCTTCCTTCAGCTGGCAAAATAAAGACAAAAAGCCCAAAAAATAATAAGCCACACCATCAGTTTTACAGTTTTACAGTTTACTTGTCAAGAGGAGCGTGTAAAAAAAACAGTTGTATAATGTCTTCTGTAACTCTGGAGGGAATATTACATTTTCAATTCAATTTTATTTATAGTGTCGTATCGTAACAAAAGTTATCTCAGGACACTTTTCATATAGAGCAGGACTCGAACACACAATGATTTTCAAAGTCCCAACATCGCACAAGAGCAAGCGTTACAACACGACAGTGGCGAGAAAAAAACTGCCTTTTACAGAAAAAAACTGCCTTTTACAGAAAAGAAAACTGCGTTTTACTTTAGGCAGAAAGTTTGAGCATTTGGTGTTGGTAGTAATATTAGCACTGGTAGTCCACTGCAGTAAGTATCTCTGCTTGGCCTTGAGAAAGTGGCTATAATCAATATTTTTATACACATGACTACTTGTTTATGAAAGCTACCTGCTCAGCACCAAACGGCAAACAGACACAGCTGGTGACTAACTGGTGAACATAGTGGAACATTTAGCTGAGAGAGAGATTTTCCTCAGGAGTTAGCAGAGAACAAAGCAGAGCTAAAAAAGAGGGCATGTCGGACTCACATTCACTAGATGGCCAAACAGGATAATGTTGCTCTGTATCTGTTGGATGTGTAAATGGGAAATTTTTTACATGTCAGTGTTGTATTCGCAGGTTGTTTCTGCTCCCTCCAAATTGCCAAAAAAATCTGTTTTAGTTTTTTGGTGTTTAAGTGAGGAGCTTGTTCCTGCAATAGAGGAAGCTGCAGTTTCAGGACCGCATTTCTAGGACCCTAGTTTTTCAGGTAGATGCTAGAGTGTAGTAACCGTAACCATAACCTTACCCTTCATAGCTAGACAGTATGGCAGTATGCCAGTTTGGTTCTGTTGTAGAAATGCGGTCCTGAAACTGCAGCTTCCTCTATTGCAGGAACGTATTATAGGTTTAAGTGGGTATTTAACAGGCAGTTAAAGTAAAATAAGTGAGTTGCAATATGGAAAATGTAGGATACAGTGATCCAGACAAGATATCTCGACCTCTTGCATTTGACCATTCTTAATCTCTTAATCTGTCTCTTGGGTGTCTCCTAGACTCAGTCGATCAACTAGAGACTGAGGACCTTCTCCCAGCTTTCGTTACTAAAACTGGTTGGTAACAATTAGATTAAAAACCCTGCATTGCAGAACCAATTCAAAGTCTTTAGGGTGGTTCTTCATATTGTGGACTGAGCACACAGTCGATAAAACGGAATCAAATAATCTAATGTTGCTCTGGACATCCATTTGTTTTAAAAAGCTCTTTAGGATGTGATTCGCTCTAGTTTGTTTCACTACGGAGGAGAAAAGGGGGAGCGTACCATTTCCAGTAAAGCATGTCCTTTTCCAAAAATGTAAGAGGCGTTACTTTGTTATTGGCATCGGTAGGCGGAGATCTCCGATTATCTGGTATCGCGAGACTAGGTGTCCCCCTACTTTATGAAAATACAATACTGAATTTGCTAAAGTATCCCTTTAAGTCTCCTTAAAGGGATTGCCATTGTTTGTGTAATGTTAGTTGTTTTGTAGCTACGAAGTTCAATACATTTCTTTCATTGCAACATCTCATGCAAATGTGATTCTAATGTAAAGTGCTCATTACTTTTCAGGGAATTAAAGGAAGTCCTGGTGCGTACGGCGCAACAGGAGACAAAGGAAAGAAGGGAGTCAAAGGTACAACCACAATTTCAAACTCCAGACAGATGGAGCTCTAGATGCTAATTAGAAAGTGATAGTGATGAAAATATTTTTTAAGTGGTAGTAAATTTGGATTACAGGTGAGAAAGGCCCGCGCGTAGACATTCCAGGAACCACCGGATTCAGAGGAGAGCATGGTCTTCCAGGAGAACCAGGTACAAACTGCAGCTCATGCAGCTTTTGTTACTTCTCCTCTGGTGTTGATCGGCACCACTTAACAATTAGAGGCTCATTCGTGGCTGATGTGAGATGTTTGACACCTTCTTTACAGGCCAGAAAGGATTACTTGGACAAGCAGGGGACTGGGGTACACCTGGTTTTGATGGAATCATAGGGAAAAAGGGAGAGGCAGGGGATCCAGGAATATCAGGGTTCACAGGTAAGAGACTCCCATTCACCTCCTTATTAAATGTTATACTGGACATTGAAGCAGAATTACATTGCAACTTGTACACAATCTTCTGAACAACATTTTTGTTTTCTGCAGGCTCTGATGGGCAGAAGGGAACTCCTGGTAACCAAGGTGAAAAAGGTATTCCTGGACTTCCTGGAAAAGAGGGACATCCAGGTTTTCCTGGCTTCCCAGGAAACAAAGGTAACCAGACCAGCATCCTCTCTTTCTTTCTCTTTAAACTACATACTTGTTGTCCACCATGTTGTTCCATCTGATCTATGCATATGTCTGCAGGTTTCCCTGGCCTGAAGGGTCTTTATGGATTACATGGCCTGAAAGGACAAAAGGGTATCCCCGGAACACCAGGTATTCAAACAAATCCATAAAAACAATCTCTCTGTGCAGTTTTCACGACTAGAATATACCAGGAATTAAGACTGGGTATCTGTAAAGGTATCGACCGAAATAGCCTAGTACCAAGTAGTATCAAAACTTCTCCAGTCAAACAATACTTGCATTCGATCATTTTTGTACTCAGATCTAGAAAAAAAACGACTATTTGTATGGATTTATTGCAGCCAATCACTGCAAGTGTTTTTTTGGTTTAATGCAATGTGTGGCATTACATTGGCCCACTATACCCCATACAGTGTTTTATTTAAATACAATTTGTGGTTTTGTTTGGTCACTGTCTACCTAAAAATGTTTTTATACTTTAATTGTTGCTTATTTAGTCATTAATATTCAGTGTTATAGACAAATACTTAAGATTTTGAAGCCATGCTTTCAGCACTGAGTAAACTAAAGTCAGTCAAGGTAGTTTTACACTCCATCCAGTGTTTGTGGAGTATAAACCATGTCTCAGTTTTTTGTTATGTAAAGACCTCAGAAGTCAGACACGTGTTTCCTGTTTGTATTTCTGTCAGGTCTGGATACCGCTGGACCAGCTGGAGAACCAGGAGTCAAAGGAGAGACAGGAGAGGGCGGTGACCCCAACAGCCAACCGGGTGTTCCTGGCACAGCGGGGTTGAAAGGCTTCCAGGGACCTCTAGGTTAGCCGTTACTCTTCTGCATGAAGTCAGGCACGAGTCAGAACCAACGATGCACAGCAACACACAATGTATGTTTAACCTAATCGTAATGTTTCACTTGTTCAGGTGACCATGGTCGTCCTGGACTGCCTGGATTCCGTGGCCCTGTAGGACCAGACGGGACCCCAGACAGACCGGGACAAAGTGGAGACCCTGGCTCTCTCGGACCTAAAGGGTACCAAGGTAAGAAGATACGGGACTCTCTAAAAACTTGGTATTTTACCCGGGGGCGGAGCTTAATGTCCCGCGTCACTAGAGTGTTGTGTGCCTGATGCGCGTTCTCGTCGGGTCGTCTCGTCACTTCTTGGTTTTTGAGCTAACTTTAGCTAGCTGCTAGCAAAACTGTAACCTAAAAAGTTGTTTATTAACCTAATCATTTATTTTGTTTTAGTTTTTTTTTCATATATATATATATATATATATACACACACACACACCCATCCGGGTGAAATACCACACTTTTAGGGTGTCCCAAGAAGATATAGTGGGTTCAAACAAAGCCATTGTTAAAAGAAACATTGTTAAAAGCCCTATCTCTCTTCCCCTTCCTCATATTGGTACATGATTACTAGCTTCACTTATTTTGCTCTCCAGAGACAGAGATCTGAAATAATCTGCACATTTTCTGTCTCTGAGCCTTTGCAGTAAAGTTGAGTATTTCTGTGTTGTCTTTGTTCAGTTGCAAAAAGTTCTCTAACATCCAGAGATTAATTTCCTCAATGCGTTGAGTTAGGGAATGTATGGGATCTAGGTCATCAGGAGAAAGGGATATATACAGTTGTGAATCATCCGCATAATTATTTATCCAGTGTTTCTGTATAACGTGCGAGTGGGAGCATTTCGAGATTAAAAAGTAGTGATCCAAGAATCGAACCTTGGGGCACTATCCACTCTCTCTGAGACAAAGTTTCTAATGGACACAAAGGACTGTCTGTCCTGTAAATAGGTTTTATATACTAACTATATTTATTAACCCTAAATGGTTTGTTCCTCAGGTTTCCCTGGACCCAGAGGATTTCCTGGTGTGGATGCTCCCCCTGGAGAAAAGGGTGTAGCAGGATTAAATGGGTTTCCTGGAGTCCCTGGTAGGAAAGGATTCAAAGGAGATCAAGGTTCATTTGGATACAGGGGGCCAAATGGTATCTCCGGGAAGAAAGGTAAGCACAAAGAATTGGATAATTTCAAGGATAAGCCTTTAACAGCAGCTTGTGTTTAAATGACGAGTGACATATTTGCAGGAGCAGGTCTTCAGGTGAATTAAACTTCCTATGTTGTGTCAGGTCATGCATGATTATTATGATGATTTATAGTTGGAAAAAATAATCAATAAAAATAAATTATGACATAGTCTGTTGTGACTTGTTATCTGGAAACAATATCACAATGTTCCCTTATGATACTTTGGCAAGAATCACTTATTGCTGCAGACTGCTACTTACTGGCAGTTCAGTTGATTTAATTTTATTGTCATTAAAACAAACAAACAAACAAGCAAACATACATTAGGATCTTGTCTCTGTGAGCTCATAGTGCACGACAAACAGGACAACATTCAACACAGTATACCAATAAAACCATAAGGCATACTAAAATACACAAAATATCTTAAGTATGAGCTAAAAAATACAGTATACCTTAACGTGTCGACAGTTTTACAATCAAAGAGTCAGATAACCTAAACTTTTTAAACTGTTTAAAATACCGCAATCTAAAAAGAGCCAAATACAGCACACATGTACTGTATGTTGTTGTTTCTCTGTTAAAGGTATAATATGTAACTTTTCCACATTAAAATGTCTAAAACAACTAGACCTATGTCATATATTTTGTTTAGTTGTGTACTTATTTTCCCAAATGTGTCCAACAATTTTCCAACCCAGAGAAATCTGTAATTTCATGTAATGGTCCGATACATTTGGTTGCCTGTCAATGGCGTCACATCCCCTTTGTGCATGCGTCAGCATTGTAGTTGTCTGCCAGAAGATGTCGTAAATTGACTTTTTATTCAGTTTTAAGCCAGATTTTTTCACTTATTAGATCTTGGTCGTTTTTAACTTTCAACCGGATGAAGGATTTTAGTCATCGGACGTCAGAGAAACAAGTTGAGCAAACGTCAGCGGCAGCTCGGCCCCTCCACTGATGAAAACACTGATTTTTAACATGTAACTGCTTCATTCAGTGTTTTTACCGGTTTTAATGGTCCGTTTATTTTGGAGAGGAGGAGACCTCTGCGGATGATTCAGCTGCCGGTAAAACTCTCCTGAGAAACTGACTGTAATGACGTCAACTCCCATGATCCCACGCTACTTCATGACGTCAAAAAACTCTTTTGTTATTGTTTTTGAAACCCCTAGCGGCAGAAAATTGCATATTGTGTGTTTAAAAGGCCAGGAAAGATAATTGTGAGTTCATCATTTTGATTTCCACATTGATTTCTGCCACTGTAAAGTAAGTTATTTCTCGGTCTGTAAAAACATATTAATGCACCTGTCTGCAGCTTGATAACATGGTCACCAGCTACGATCTGTGTAAAGTCTTGATTCACTTTTTTTTTCTTCCAGGAGTGAAAGGAGAGCAGGGGGTGATGGGAGTTCCTGGTATTATTGGCGTGAAAGGAGAAAGAGGGTCAGACGGTCCAAAAGGAAACACTGGAGCTCCAGGTAAGTTGTACACTTTGACTGCTCACTCATTACAAGATGTGTGCTTTTGGGGTTTTTTTTGGTCTTACATGATCCTTCTGTGCTGCAGGTTTTAATGGGGTCCCAGGAAAGCAGGGTCCTCTTCCAATTCCCATCAGTGTTCCAGGAGAGAGGGGCAATCCAGGACCGCAGGGCATCCAGGGACCAAAGGGGTACAGAGGGGAACCAGGGCCACAGGGCTTCCCTGGGAATCCAGGTTAGTTATTCTGATAAAAACACTTTGTCGTTGAGCATCCCTAAGTGAAATGTAGCAGCATACACGTATCCTCTCTCTGTGCAGGTTACATAGGAGACAATGGGCAGAAGGGCATGCCTGGGATTGGCGGTACACCAGGAACGCCTGGATTTCGTGGAGCGCTAGGACCAATGGGCCACCCCGGTCTGCAAGGCATGGAAGGTGCGTCTGAAACTGTGGGGCAGGATTAGGGTTAATACGGCTGGATTAAAGGATTTAAAGTAGGTGGAGACTTAAGCAGAGAACCGGTTACCAAGAGGGTTTTCATTGTTATGTTTTGTGAAAGCTGATTTAGTGAATAAATAAGCATTATTAGCATTACGGATTAGAGAGTTTTTCAAGGTCTGTTTATATTAGTATGTGATTATCTTAGCTGAGATGCTTTCCAGGTTTTGAGGTGAGCTGTAAAAGCATTAGACCACATGTATGAAGGCATCCTATTTTCAGATATATAAGTAAAGTCTACAGTGATATATGACTTGGTCAACACATCCTCATACCTAAAAAACAGAATAGGTCGTTTGCCAATGACTCCCAAAAACAGAATATGTTGCGTAATGTAATGTTAGCGGTCCTTTGGGTGAAAGACCAGTGTGTGTTTGACCCATTTATCCACCTCGTTCTCCTCCCTGTGCGGACTTTGTCGCTCTTTATACTACATCACCTGACTTCCTGTTTGCTCTCGTCATAATTACTGCAGCCACTAGAGGCTGCCGCCTAACTATAAACGCAACATACACGTAACACGTATATACAAAACCAGACCATAAAAAATACATAAAATAAAACATAAAATGCATAGATGCACAGTAAAAATACTCAATTAAAAAGATAAAAACCAATAGCTAAAACCAATAAATACATTAAAGGCTGAACAACTATCTTTTCCTTGCAGAGTTGAGGAGGGAGATAGCAGAGGGTCTGAAGGAGTGTTTGAATCTATTGGTTTTAGCTAGTGGAAGTCTGAGGAGGGATCCTGATGTCAGAAACGGTGTAAAGGATGGGAACGATCTTTCTTATGGGTCATACATATAGTCAATACATATTCTGACCATCTGAGATGATCATTCACACTTTCATATCATCCCGGCTGGATTATTGCAATTCCCCTTTCACCTGCCTAAGAAAGTCGTCTACAAATGGTCCAGAAACCTGCTGCAGGTCCAGCGGGATGGCTCACATCACATCCATCTTATCCTCTTTACTTTGGCTTCCCATCAAGTTCATGTTTTGACATACAGAGCCCTGCATGGTCAGGCACCTATGTAGTCTTAGTGGTTGTCCCTCGCACTCCTCCACTAAAGTTTTTTTTTTCCAGCTGAAAACGGCAGGCGCTCCTCTGAAAAAGCCCAGCTCATAGCGTTTGATAGCACTTTGGAGGCGCAGCGTCTTTTCAGCTGAGACACATTGGTTGTGTCTGGTTGCTATGATACGGAATATCCACGGAAGTAAACATGCCGGCCCTCGCTCTGCATGAAGGGAAGGCTGAAGCGCGTAAGGAGAGAGGACAGACCCGCAGCCGGTCTATGTGGGTTCATACATGGATACTCGGAGACGAGCAGTATTAATTTCTCCTCTTCCATTGCTTTTGCTGTTGCTGTTCAGCACTTGTACATGTAGGATGTGATAGTTGGTGTTTGTGGTATTTGTCCCGCCCCTCCTCGACGGCTGGGTGAAAAGCGCCGGTGACACACAGCGTTTTTACCCCAAGTTGAACATTTTTCAACTCGGCAAACAGAAGAAAATGCCAAACTCAGACGCTCAGCGCCTCGTCATGCTGCTGCCGTTTGCAATGGGAGCGCTGCATATTTATGCTCTGCTACAAAGCATTAAAAAAAAGACACTGGCCTCAGAAAAAAAGCTTCGGTGGACACATGGACTTAAGGTAATCGTGCGTTTGAAGTGGTGGTTCCGGTATTGTGGAACACTCTCTGTTGTCACCTTTAAAAATCAGCTCACTTATTTTACTCACTTATTTTAACTGGCTTTTGTCTCATGTTTGTAATTTTATGTATGAATGCATTATATAATCAACAATTAGCTCCTTCCTCATTCCTCAATAGGTCGCCGCGGCAACCCTGGTATCCCTGGGTTACCTGGTATGCCGGGCCGCAGCGTCAGCGTGGGTTACTTGCTGGTGAAACACAGTCAGTCAGAACAGACGCCCATGTGTCCCGTGGGCATGTCTAAACTGTGGGACGGCTACAGTCTTCTGTACCTGGAGGGACAGGAAAAGGCCCACAACCAGGATCTCGGTAAGTGTTCTCAGTCACTAACCATCTCAACATTCAGCAGAGTACAAGTGATTTTGTTCCGGGGGTTTTGCTAATACATTAGGCTGGTCATCGGTGCATTGTCTAGACATTATGCCAGTGTGAGTTTGTTACAGTACGGTCCTGTCAGAACGGACATTGTGATCCAATGAACCAGAAGACATTCCAGAGCAGTCGGGCTCATCAGATCTCACTGCTGGCACAGTTTGATTTGGGGCCATTTAGACCAGCCGGTGTCCTTACTTTTCAATTTCACCTTTCAAGTAGGCAATGGCATGATGTTGCATTTGAAATATACTATAAATAGACGTATAGACTGATTACAGAAAAGGACAGTCTTGTTTTTCATTAAACTGTCATCTCGTGTACGGAGGCAGTGCTTGCAGTGTCGTGATATAATCCTTTGCACTGCTAAGTCTAATCAATCGGGTATGTTAGTTCAAGCCAGCTTTTAACATTCACGTTTCATGAATGCAATCAGATTTTGTCTTTAAATGCCATGAACTTTGCATGAGAGACAGAACACAGCATAATAGAGAATGCCTTTCTGAAGATCTGCCTTAAATTCCAGTGCTGTTTTTACCAAAGTTAATACAATAAAAGACTGGAAAACTGGATTAGACTTTACATGAAATCTCTAATTCAGAAACTGTTTTGTTACACCACACACGGCTGGATGGATGAAATATTTTCTCCAATGTTTGGAACTATGTAACTTTTGAAAGTTTTGCTGCTACAGCTTTACTTGGTCTGGTATGACCAGTAGTTTATGGTGGATGTTGCTGGATAACGGACGTTACTGAGTCAGTTCATTGACTTTTATTCTTCTGTACTTCTCTGACTGTTAGACTACATTTTAGCATTTACCATTATCCCATAATTGTCAGTTGTGGCACAACACAGTGGCTGCCGGGTTCACTTTAAAGATTACAAAAGTGTAGGTTCTCCATTGCGCTCAACTACCTTTTAAGATCTTGGACTATAATCCACCCTACTCTTCTTCATATTTTTTCTCATACATAAAAACACTTTAAAGGAGACATATGCTCATTCAGGTTCATACTCTTATTTTGGGTTTATACTAGAACATGTTTACATGCTTTAATGTAAAAAAAACAAACAAAAAAAAACATTATTTGTCTCATACTGTCTATCTGAATATACCTGTATTCACCCTCTGTCTGAAACACTCTGTTTTAGCGCCTGTCTCTTTAAGACCCCCTCCTGAAAAAGCCCAGTCTGCTCTGATT
>JAOVVB010055841.1:0-29196 GCA_028570985.1 Heterobranchus longifilis
GTGTGTGTGTGTGTGTGTGTGTGTGTGTGTGTGTGTGTGTGTGTGTGTGTGTGTGTGTGTGTGTGTGCGTGTGTTTATACCAGGACAGAGCAGCACAGCTCTCTGCAGAGTCTTCAATGCATTCCTGTGACTGTCCTCTCCAGAGTGTCTCCCATTCGCCAGCTGGTTCACTCCACTGTACAACAGCGCCCTCTGCAGGACACAAGTTACATCAGCTCAGTTTCTCACACAAAAACATGATAACACAAGATACCAAAGTCAGTATTGATAGTGTTGTACCCTCAAAATATATTATGGATGCTGACATATCAACAGTGTGAAAAACATTAAACACTATAGAGTTTAAAATAACATAATTTAGCATCAAATATAGTCACTCTTTCACCTTTCCTTGGGTCATACTGGAGAGACAGGCAACATGACCAGCCATCGCTCCGCCCTGGAAAACACAGCAGACAAAACCATGAACCCTTCACTCTAACTGTCCAGCAGCACTACAACAAATGGTATGAGGCAGCTCAGCTAAATGTGTGCAAGTATAATAGCTTTTCTTGTTTTGTGCTTAGGATGTGTGTGTGTGTGTGTGTATGCAGCCTTACATTTGCCTTCCTGGGGTAGTATTGTGGTACCAGCCTGGACAGCAGCGCCCACAGAGATGGGTTTCCAGGATTGCTGTAAATAAGACAAGACAGACGAACACTTTGTACCTCATGTATAGGCTTTTCCCATAAAAAAAATATGCTAAGAATTATTATGTATGTTGCTACACTGTCTGGGCAACTGTTGATAATACTTCAAAGTACTTAGCAGGGACTGCATGAGAACTAAAAAGTATCTACATAATGTTCAAAAGTCTCCAAGTTGGCAGAAGAGAATTGCATCATGGACATTTATCGGACCTTGCACTGATCACTCCAACGTGCAAAAAGCTGCACAAAATGCAAAAGTGAAGATACCTGCATACTTATTTGTGGTGAGTTCACCCTGTGTCAGCTGTCATTGAGATTTCAATAGAATACACTGTAAGTCTGTTGATTTTTCGACCACAGACTTACTTTAATATTCCTGCACATATCTTCATATGCTTTATAGAAGCAGAGACATTTTAATCCAAAACTGACCCAAAACGAACTATAGTTAATCCAGTGATACGTGCAATCAAACACACTTGTCATACTATCTCCCATCTTTTTCGTGCAATCCTCCACAAAATGTATGTAAAACAAGGATCAGTAATTTTAGCCTTCAGTGTCAAAAGTGCAGTTTGATCACACTGATGTAACTTTTTAAAAGTGAAATTATCTCATTGTAGGGCACAGCACATCAGTAGGGTACACTAAACAATTTACCTGTGCACAGCTCTGGAAGCCTCTCTTTGCACTGCGCTGTAGTTGCCCTGCAGGGCGAGTAAGGCGCAGGTGAGTAGACATCGCTGCTCTATAACATTCCCCGAGGCTGAACCTTGTTTCAGCAGCTCCGTCAGAGCAGCAGCAGCAAGTGTGGCATCACTGTGGACCAATCCCAGGGCACATAAACACAGCAGAGACTCTGAGATTGGCTCCTTTAACATCGAGCTGTGGAGGGCCGAGAGCAGAGATACATACTTTTAGCTTGAAGCAAATATTGTGCAAGTATTATTATTATTATTGTTACAAAAGAGGTAAGCAAGAATTTCTTTTTTTTGTTTTTGCCAGGATCTTTTTTTTGCCAGGACACATCTGTGAAAACAACATTTTTGGGCTAATTCTTTGCTTTTTTTCCATCTGTGAAAACAGGTGATTTTTTTTTCAGCCCCATGTTCTGTTCTAAATAGGACTGAAAGCATTCATGTTTTCTTCCAGGTGACTAGATATGGCAGTAATGTTAGATAACTTGCTAACACACATTATGTACCTTGCGTTTAGAGTGTATGGAGAAATTAAAACTCAGTGGTGCGCTTCAGCCTCTTGTGGCTGAAATGAATATTACAACAACAAAACAAAAAATGTAGGAAAAAAAGGAGCCTGAAAAGTAAATTTCACCTGTTTTCACAGAAAAAAAAATCTTGCTTGCCTCTCAGGGGCTTCTGTAGTCCAGACAACACAGTGGACTCACCATTTAAACAGCAGAGTCTTGGCGGAGTCTAGGTTACCCTGCCGGTGCTGAAGCAGCGCCAGAGCAGTCAGGATGTAAGCCTTCTCCTTCTCACTGGAAGCCACAGCCAAGGCACGTTCATAGGCTGCAGTACACACAAAACAATTTAGTCACTCTGCCATGTAAACACACACAACGTCTGATTTCAGCGCATCTCCCCGGTCCTCACCGTTGATGCTCTCTGGGATGTGTCCTGTCCTGCAGTAGGCCAGAGCCAGCCCAGCCAGATCACTGAGCTCCTGCAGTGGAGTGGAATTATAAACACGCACCGCCTCCTCCGACTGGCCCGACGTGCTGCGAAAGACACAGTGGGACACACAAAGAACAGAGTTTGGGGTATTTTGTACGTATTGTCAAAGGCGGTTAAAGTACACGGTAATGAGACAGCTGGTTGTTACCACAAAGCACGGCCGTAGCTGCCCAGAGCAAAAGCCAGCTCTTCTGTCGAGGACGTGGACTGAAGCAGTTCAACAGCTCTGAGGAAAGAGAGTTACGAGTGAGTAAGGTGATTTTTATACAAATATGTACTAAATTGCGTTTCTTATAGATGAAATAGAGGTACAAGATCTTTTGTCCCGTATTATTTTCCTGGCACACTGCCTCATCTGTGAGTATGGAAGCCCATAGGGGACTTTATTAAAATTATAATGTACACTTAAACAGGGTTCCTACACTTAGATTTAGGGTATATAATCCAATTTGTATTTTAATTTCACATACTCGTATGGCTGTTCTATGACCATATTCAAACAAAAATGGACAGTTTGACAGTTAATTGTCAAAGTTATACCTTGCTGTACAGTGGGCAATATTTAAATGTTAATTCAAATTTGAAAATTAAAATGCAATATAAACAATGTAACCTATGTACATGCAAGCAATATTTAAGTCAAAATTAAAATTAAAATGTAAGTTTCCAACCATTTCAAAAATGGAAACAGCATTTGACATTTCATTTTCAAAAGGAATCTGAATTGGAATTGGATTTTAATTTGCAAGTTTACATAATCGTTTTAATTTTAATGAGCCTTTGAGTGAGTCAGTGTAATTCAGACACCTTTTATAAGCCTGTAAGGACTGCCTCTTCAGCTGCATGTGCTCATTCAGGTAGCCGAGCATAATGAAGGCATCAGGGTCAGACTGCATCCTCTCTGAGAGGGAGGCAAAACAAACTTCATGTCACAAAACATCCATCTCTAACACACGACCCAAATACAACCGAGGGATCTGTGGATCCTGGCGTGCGCACCAACACACAAACAGATGCTGTACCTGTGTACTTGCTGAGTGCCACCTGAGCGGCAGAGATGGCGTTCATCTGGACGATGTTGTAGCGGTAAAGTTCAGAGTCTCTGTTGCTCTTATCCAGCAGGGTGGAGCATACCCAGTAGGCATAACCTTTCACTCCCTCCATCTGTCGTGGAGGGAGAGTTGAGTGGTAGAGAGATGTGGAGGGAGAAATAGCAAGAAATACACCTTGTGTTTCATTGTGGTTTCACCCCTAATTACTTGACAGTAGTAGCAAAAGGCTTATAGCTGAAAACTGACAGAGAAAGTTGAAGCAAAGATTAAACTGTTATTAGCCAGCTAATGAGTGGGAATTACAAAAGCATGCACAGTGGTTTTGGTCACGCACATGTGTGCTGAGTTCAGTGGTGTGTCTGAAAAGATCCATGGTGTCATAGCTTCCCACTCTCTCTGCTATCACCGCCTGGTAGGAGAACAAAGGGACAGAACTATCATTTAGACAGTTAAACAGGGTCAAAGACAGCAATTCATTAAGTGTTGTGAATACTAGCATATATAGTACAGGGAATATATTATGTGTATGCAGTGGTGTATTGGAGGGTATATGCAGGTATATTTTCTGGAGGTTTACAGTGCACCCACCTATCAGCTAAAAAGCCATTGGAATATATAGGTAGAGTATCCACTTACTGCTCTGTAAGGTTAGAGGCCTTTGCATACTGGCAACGTATTTATCGTGCAATTGTTTTGCACATCAGCATATTTTTTCCAGCTGTTGTTTTTGTCAGAGAGTGCTTTTGCACGGAACACGCGATGAAGTACTTTGCAAGCCGTTCTGGGCTTTTTGCACCATGAATAGAGACATCAGTCAATCACGTTGTGTTGGTTACTTATGAGGATTGTGTAACTGCTGCGCGGAGGCTCCGTGGTCTTTGTGTGCAGTCTGTAGTCCGAGCCAGGACGGCAAATTTCGTTGTTCCTCTCGGCCTTGAGCTTTTGGCCTTCTCTGCATATTCTGATATTATTTATATTGTTGTGTTCAATGTTCTTTCTTATGTGCTATTAAATAATAAAAAAAAAAAAGAATAACATATCCATCTATCTAGTAGTACACCCACCATCATGAACTACCACTACACCACTGTGTGTGTGCAATAAAGAAGCCTTCTCCACTGAAATTATTGCCAAGTGTCAGTTTCTTCGACATGGTCAATTAAAGTGACCTTTAAAGGTCTTATGATGTCTTTGTACCTGTCCGATCCAGCAGTTGACATAAAGTGGCTCCAGTGACTGGGCAGTCTTGAAGGCCTCGTGTGCAAGCTAAAAAAAAAAAAAAAGACCAGACTTGTCTATCAAAATGTCAGGCAACTATGATAAAAAATCAAAACAAATACATGAGAAAACTGATCACACACACCTCTATATTGTCCTTCTTCAAATACAGGGTACCAAGGTTTGTCCAAGCAACAACATTCTGTAACATAATATTAAAAAGTCACATCAGAATAGTTTCTGAGAATATGATTCATCACCTGAACACATGTGCAGTACGTACATTTGGTTCAGCTTGTATGGACTTGATGAAGCAATGTTGAGCCAGAGCGAAGTTCTCAACACCTGATGTGACAGAAAGAAAGCAACAAGTTCGTTCTGTGACACAGATCAATCAAAAGTAGTTTTTTCTCTCAAAAGAGAAAGTCACATCTACATACAGTATATAAACAGGGCATGCATTCTCTGTCTGTCTATTTACTTCATACTGACGCTAATGTTACAATTTCTAATGTATCCAATTCTGTTTTTGCTGTACACACCTAAATATCAGTAGCCATACTACTGCTACTAGTATTCATATTTTAAAGACTGTGCGATTAAAGAGGAGAGTGGTGCAACAGATTTTTACTTGTGGCACCAAGTCTGGTTACGGGACAGCAGTTATGTGGTTAAAAGCACATGTTAATAGAGAGTTATCATTTAATCTCTGTCATGTCTTTTAGGCCTAATTCAGAGTGCTAGACATGTGGGGTTTTTTTTATTAGGCATGGCTAAGTCTACAAGAATACAGCTTTTTAGACTGAATAAAATCTTGATCCAATATCTGTCGGTTATCTGAACCAATTCAAATTGAACTGAATTGTATTTCAATGAGTGTAATAACTGCAAAAATTAAAAACATATACTGTTGAGGCCACTTTTCTACCAAATGATATTAGTACTTTTTAGGCTGATACAATAATAGATAGAGCTTTGCACTAACTGATGACTGTAGTTCTTTGTATTGACAGTGGGCCTACAGTACATTGTTCATTTCTAAGGGCAGAGCAATGAAAGTAAAACAAAATGTAAAGGATTTTGCTCTAGCAACATACATATAGCGTTTTCATTTTAAAATAAATAAACTCAAAGTAAAAACATATTACACAGAATAAATTAATCTAGTTAGAGAACACAGTCAATATTGCACTTAAGAGAGGTTTTTTTTTTTTTACACATTGTACACATTTTGTACACATGGACCAACAAATCAATCTGTCCACCAGATGGGGTTGAGTGCTATTATTCACAAGAATGAGGTAGCATATTATTTTACCGTTGCTCATGGAAGTCACTCCTAGGGCATTCCAGTAGCCATGGTTCGCACTGTCCATCATGATTGCCTTTTTTAAACACTGAAAAGAGAAAAAAAAAAACTTCTTAAAAGACCACCTCTGGGAGGAAACAATGCAAACTGCAGGATTGTGTGAATTACCTGCTGGGCCTTCTCCAGGAGCAGAGATGGGGAGTTCTGGTCTCCCTCTGTAGGACAGTGCAGGCTGGACTGGCGGTAATAGTTGAGTCCCAGGTCATACCAAAGACTGGGGACCTCAGACATCAGCTTCAAAGCACGGGCATAACACCTGCAGACAAAAACATACACTTAATGTTCAGTGTTAAGATTCTATGCTTGGCCAGACCTAGGGGCAACAAAAAGATGATGATGAAAATGTATCAATTATAGCAGCAATAGTATAGGCAGCATGGAAAACATCTATGTCTGTTTGCGGTCTTACCTCTCACCGACTTTGAGTGTCTGGGCCTGGTTCAGTGTGTGGCTCTGGGTGCTGGGGTCTAAACCAGCCAGCTGGGCGGGCACTAAAACTTGAGCTCTGTCTGGCGACACGGTGCTGACTGCGGTGCACGCATCTCCAAGCAGCTTCCACAGACAGGACAGGTCTGGACGCAGCTGCACGGCTCTGAAGAGCACAGAAATGTGAAATGATAAATCAAAGAGTCTTGTGATACTGCAGTGTAACGCATCACAGACAAAGCCTTATTTAATTTCAGGATTTACAAACGAATGTCTAGTCATTACCTGAAGAGGTTCTGTATGGCTTGCTGAATGAGGTCCATGGCTCCCCCATCTCTACAGTCCTCCATTAAACTTTTTGCCAGAGACAGCTGGCACTCCCCAAGACCTGAACAACAGATCATACCAATCTGATTAAATGTTCAGATGTATGACTCAGCGATAAGCATTAAAAAGCACACCATTAAGTCATTGGATACACTGATACAAACACCCACCTTTAAGAGCAGGAACATAGTCCTGCTGCGCTGTGATCTGCAAGTACTCTGCAACCGCCTCTTTGAATTTGCCCAGGGTCTGTTTGATAGCAGCAGCCTGGTAGACGCTGTAGATGGAGGAGGGCTGAAGCTGATGGGCCTTACCAAAGGCCTTCAGAGCAGCTGTGAAGCTCCGGCGGTTTAAGTAGGCCTCGCCTAAACACTCCCAACACACCCAGTCCTCGGGATCTGCTCTCAGAGCTGCCTGCAGACTGTAAACATAAATTAAATGCTCAATGCTCTTACTCCTATATACAGAAGTGTATTGCATTCACTTGAGAAAAAAAGTGTTTTTCAGTCAATAACAGCAGATTTTTTTTTTCCCATGAAAAGTTATCTCATTAATTCAGAAAAACGGAGCACTGTTTTTTGCAATACGCTTCCATAATAGCTACTATAATGTAAAACATGATGAAGACAAATTATAGGACAATTTATTATCTGAGATTTGAAACTCTTACTCAGCTACAGCTTGTTGATGCTCTCCGACCTTCAGGTGGTACAGCCCTCGTCTCATCCAAGCCCACTTAGCTGAGCCTGGAGTGGCTTTCTCAATCACTGACTGAAGAATTGCTAAGGCAGTGTCCTGTGGCATTTGGGAAAGAGGGAGGGGAGAATAAAAAGGGAGGATAGGGGGGGGGAAAGGGAGCATGGGGAGGGTCAAGACAAAAGAGAGGCACCTGTAAGGAAACACCATGACAAAGTGCCAACA
Source organism: Heterobranchus longifilis (assembly GCA_028570985.1). Lineage (NCBI taxonomy): Eukaryota > Metazoa > Chordata > Actinopteri > Siluriformes > Clariidae > Heterobranchus > Heterobranchus longifilis. Next base: position 7,697 of record JAOVVB010055841.1, read on the forward strand.
CCACACGACAGCTCTGAACATCGTGGCTCTTTGGAGTTTGTGTCAGTTTGCCAACAAATCCACTTACCATGTCGTCCTGCTCCATACTGAGGTCCACTGAGGCAGCTCCAGACTCAGCATCGTCATTGTCCATCTCAAAGGCTTTCTTATAGCAGCCCCGTGCCCGGGCATGATCATTTGCCACCTCCCGGTAATAATGTCCAAGGTAGCGGAATACACAACCGAGGTGTGGGTCTAACTTTGCAGCCTGAAATGGACAAATTAAGCTTTGAAACTAAGATGCCATTCAGCACTACACTTGACTTCTGGCAGTGCAAATCATATTATGACATTTCACACGTTTATTTGTGCACAACTTAAGTCCTTTAACACTAATCTTTCCTAGACTGGACCATCAATATTTTAGAGATTACATTGGTTTTTAAAATGAACATACAATGAAATAAAATTCCCATCACCAATACCTACCAAACCTTTCAATAATAATTGTGCTAACCTTGAGCAAATGTGTATGGGCTTTGCTCCGGTCTTTACGGGTCTCTTCTCCCATGTCCCAGTAGAGTTTTCCCAGCAAGTAATAATACTCTCCACAGTCTGGGCTCTGGCCAGCTGCCTTTAGGAAACTAAACAACAGAGGAGCAACAGAGAAAAAGTCACTAAGGAGAAATACACTTTTTTTGGATAGTTTGATTTTACATATCTTTAAGAGAATGGCGTGCCACAGATTAAAAACTCACATGTACAGAAACAAGAAGCAGTTTTTACCTCTCCTCTGCCAGCTGCTGCTGGCCCTGAGCCAGCTGTGCCTGTCCTCTCAGTACCAACCCCTCAGACAGGTTAGGGTGAGAGGCCACCAGCTCTGATGACACCTACGGAAAGCACAATAGTTTAATTAGCATCTGTGTCTAACACAAGAGATCCTTTACTTCTTTTATTTATATCAAGAGAGGACAACATTTTACCTCAAGCTGTTATCATCAAGTGTTATATTCTGAAAAATGCCCAACTCTACACATTAAATAAATAATTTACTGCAATGCCGTGTGTCCTAAAGTATATAATAAATCTGCCACCTTCACAGACAGAGCTCAGGAGGTAACAAATGTTCAACCTGAAGTGCTTCATCAACTTGTCCCTTGTTAAGGTATGCACGTCCTCTCAGGGCTACTAGCACTGGGTCTTTCTCAGCATCTGGAATCTAAAATAAGAAAAACAAACATAGACATGACATTTTCTTTGACATTACGTAGCGTGACACATGTATGTGTCCAAGGTTACAAATATCTTCATACTAAGCCCAGAATAAATAAAACATGTTTAACTGCTGAAGTACTTCATACCCAATTATCTAAAAAATAAAATTCTAATATAATATAATAAAATGAGTTAATCACATTACCTGTGAGAATGTCTCCAAAGCCTGCTCTGCAGCCTTTTCTCCTCCGCTCCTGACTAAAGCCTCGAGCTTCAGTCTCAGCAGTTTGACCCTCAGCTCCTTGTCTCCGGGAACACACACGGTCAGACCTAATAGAACCAGACACACATTACACACACATTATCTGCTTCAGCTGCCCTTTGAACATGGTGGTGAACATCCTTATTTCATTCACAAAAGATTTGTTTATGAAGTCTAATTATTCTTTTGCACCAGTTGGATCAGTGATCTGTATAACAGAGCAGTGGTTCCCAACCTTTTTCCTTAAGGGACCACTTTTCGATCATTGAGTAAACTGACGACCCCTGACTAAAGCCGGAGATATACTTGATTTTAACTACGCGAACGTGAAGGCATGACACCGCCTCACGTATCCTGCATCCATTTTGTCCGCTCATTGTGTACATACTCAGAAATTAACGCAACGTCTACGCGAACAGGTGGTTAAACAGTATACAAGTATATCTCCAGCTTTAGTAACATATTTTAAGGATATTTCAGAATATATTCAATGCATAACAATAACAGTACAGAACAACTAATAACCTGTACAATTAACACAAATAGTGCAATAACTGCAGGAAGTTTGTGTAAAATGAGCGACTGATGAATTTTGAGATTATTTCCTATATTGCTTCAGATTTCCTGTTATTTTGAGGAACTTTTAATACAATTCTCTGTATTATATTTTTTAACAATCATACATACTTAATAGTATCCTTATCCTGTACGTTTTTTTTAAGTTTATATCTTGAATAATAATTCAAACTTTAAAAATAACTATTTCATTTAGTTTTCTTCACAGAAATGAATGAAGTGCAGAGATATGGGCCAACTGTATATATATATATTTTTAAGTTGTCTTACAACCCCTTAAAATCAAGAAGGTCTCGTGACCCCCACATGAAACCTTGATGACCCATAGTGGGGGTCGGGACCCCCAGGTTGTGAACCACTGACATAAAGTGATATACAGCAAACCAAACATACCTTGGGAGGATGATACAGCACTGTCCGAGTATCTCTGCATTTTAAACTGAGCTTCAGCCAGACTGCACCATCCAGTACTAGAGCTCATTTTCTTCAGCCCTAATAAAACAGAAGAGACAGATCATGTGTAGTTAGCACAAACATTCTACATTACAGAGATGTAACAAAGTGCATGTCTCAGTATCAAGTGTTCATGTGCATTTTACATTAATAACATTTTCTGTTGATGCACAAAAACTAACCTTGTGCAAGGTCCTTAATGGCATCTTTAAACCTTCCTTCTTGCAGTGCTTTGGTGCCCAGACCCAAGTGACCTAATCCGCTGTTCGGGGCCAGATCCAGGAGCCGGGAGAAACAGCTGACTGCATCTTCATTCTGCACACCTTCAAATTAAAAACACAGCATGCATTAAAGATATATTTTGCTGATTTAAAATCCAGCTCTGTTTCATCCTATCGTGAGCTTTGTGTGTAAACGGTGCCCGGCCTCCCTCCGCGGCTGCAGCGCACGGAATTCCCAGAGAAAATATGCGTCATCCGGCGGATCTCGGCAGATCTCCCACCGCACCCACGGAGGGAAGCCAAACACCGCTGCTCCAAAATAGAGAGACTGGGTGCAAAAACCAATGATTCCCCTCAATGCTTGAATATGACTACAGTATAAGCAATCAATCATATAATATAATGTGAATATCTGTAAATCAGTCATTGCATTCTGTGACGTTAGATTTAACAAGCAAGACGACAGTATAAGTTACCTGTTTTGAGGTAGTGAGAACAAAGTACTTCAAGAGGATAACTTTGGTTGGGATAAAGGGACAGCATGGACTCACATGCCTCTTTCATTTTGGCTTCTTCTTGTGGCAGCTACAGAAAGGGAATATTGATTAAGAAAGTAAATGCACAGGGCCAAGTATGACGTGGCCTATTTTCTATGAACTTGAACACATGCTAATTGTCCTTGACTTTCTGTGGTGGTGACACACACATCAGATATGGTGCACTTACTTTAGAAAGACATTTGACATAGTCAGCTGAGACCTTCCTGTGTTCCTCTCCTGGTACAGGATCCATGAGGACCATGGACTTCTCAAATGCTGTGATTAACTGATGACCACAAACAAAATTAAACAGTTATCAAATGGCAGATGGCATAGAGATATGTACAGTAAAAACAGCATTAAGAAAAATATGATCTAACACTTTAGGGCTAGTAGATTATCTGTTGTACTCTTACACAAAAATAAACACTGTTGCTGAGTCTATGTCCACATTAGAGAAATATCTTACATGCTGTTGGGTTTCATTGTCCACATTAAGGCAGTCTGAGAGGAGTTGGGTCATCTGTTGCCATAGCTGCAGTAACTCCTTCTTGTCCACAGCCTCTTCCTCCTTCACCTGAATGAGCTGCAGCCAAACCTTTGCCAACTATGTGCAAACATACACAAGCATTCAAATGTGTGAAAAGAACAAAAAACAGTGTTGTTTTCCCCATTGAATGCAGTGCTTTTAAATTACATACCTTTAAATATTCTTTATCAGACTGATAGATATCGGACAGCTTACTGATCATCTCATAACATTTATTTTTGTCAGAGCTGTTAATGGAGAACACAATGAGAATGCATAATATCACAAATAAAATATGTTAAACTAGTCTAAACTACAGCATTTTGCAAAGACACAAGCAAATACTAGCTAAATCATCACAACTTCCTTTGTCATTTAAAAATAAAACATCTTGAAGAGGTTTTCCATACGTTACCTTGCATACAGCTCAACAAGCTTCTGATAGATGTTCGGCAGCTCAACTTTAAAATCCCACTGATCAGTCTTCTCATAAAGATTTGCCAAGCCCTAAAACAACAGTTCATAATTACTGCACCTGGGGAGAGAGGCAGTATAATATGCAATATCACAACAATACAACAGTGACTTCCAGGGGGAAATTACTTGGTTTAATTAAATGATATACCTCAGTAAATGAATTGCTCTTGACGTGCAAAGTGCAGTTGGTATAATACGTTTAAAGCCTGGAAGGACCTGCAAACACTGACCATGACCTACATTTTCCCACCTTACCTGCCATGCCAGCAGCTGCTCAGGCTCCAACTCCACAGCCTTTTTATAAGCTGCCTGTGCCTGATCTGGTTGCTCAAGTTCACTGGCTGCCAAGCCGATGAATACCCATGCATTATAATTGTTCTTCTCAAGTTTCAAAACAGCCTAAAACCACAAAGGAAGAGAGCAAAGTCAGCTATACAGCATCTCTGTTCGAGGGATACATTGCACCATTCAGTACCCAGACTCACTGGAACAGATGCACATCAACCAGTGTCAGAAATTAAGGGGGGCAAAAGGCAAAAATGCACCACAAAAAAACCCAAAAAATCTAAAAACGTATATATATATATACACACACACACACAGCGCTGTTACATAAATACATTAATAGCAATAGAATGCTTTTTGTTTACTCACGTAAAAACAAGGACAAGGTAGTGATTACTGCATACATCTGGCCTCATTTCACATCAAAAAGAGGAACTTTATGCACTTTTTTAAAGTGCCCCCCAATTTTGTAAATGTCCCAATACTTTAGACAGTGGGAGCAAAAGTTGTCCCCCAAATATTTCTGATATGAACAGCCAACACCTCATGCAAATAAATACCTCATTGTATCTGTAGTATGTGGATCTGAGATACTTTACCTTGCAGTGTTTTAGAGCCTCTTTGAATTCTTTGTTTTTTATGGCCTCTCTGGCACTTTTCAGTGCTGTTTTCACTTCTTTATTAGACATCTTGTAATATCTGAGTGAAACAAATAGACATGCATATAAAACAAGCATTGCCACATCACGAGTAGATGAACTTGAAACATGCAAGGCGTCTTGTCTGTATGGTATAAATAAAGTATGAGTTAATTAACGCTAACACCATTGATTTGACTAGCGGTAAACTACAAATGGTTGCTATGCCTACCGAAAGGTTAACAGCTGACTTAACAGTAAACAGAGTATTTTATATGTTAGCAGTGTTGGCAAGCTAAACACAATGTAGCATTAGCTGTGAGCTTGTCTCTAAACAGTGCAACTACTTTAGAATACGAACTGGTTTCAAACCTTCATTGATAAACAGCAGGTTGTTTATTTTGTTGGTTGAGCTGTTAGCCACCCACGCATTGCAAATGTGAACAAATGTTGGGGAGACCCACTGTTTACGTTGACAAGTTGCTCTCTGCTCCTGTTGGGTGACACGGAACTGAAAGAGAAGTGTAGCCACACCTCCGCTGGATTTTCAAAATAAAATCACTTGCCGTTCGGTCCACTTGATGTGTGCATACCGTGCATACAATCTATGGTGCAGATGTAAGCAAAAATAACAAAATAATAAAGGTGAACAAAATATGCATTTATTTGGGAATATAAAATAATTTAATAATGGAAGGAATTTTATATACTTCATGCCATGGGCATGTTACATTTAAGTCCCACAGAAAGTCTGCATGAGTCAGAAATGTGACATTAAAATTCCAGATTTAGTCATGAAAAAGGACATGAGGACATTAAAAAGGATACTCTGAGATGATTCATTATAACTGTTACAGCATAAATATCATTAAGAGCCATATAGCTACTCATCAATGGCTCTCTTATTGTCAAAGATGTGAGAAAGTCCATGTTTAATCAAAGTTTGAGTCCAGCTCATTAAAAAAACAGATATGCTACCTTAAAGTTAACCATCATTACAACAATAATAATAAAAAACATCACAAAGAGTCATGGAGCCACTTGTCAATAGCTCTCTCATTGGCTAATGCATCTTTTTGCCAATCCACATGCCACCTGAGGTTAGCAATGACCTGGCTGTAGTTTCTCCCCAAACTATTGCGCCAGGCACCAAATTCTTTTTTATTGTAGAGATGGACGGTTGTAGAGACTTTTGGATAGTCTACAATGCTACGCAGTAGCTTGTCCAGATGCACCTGCACATCTGGGAATTTGAGAACTGCATTATGAAGTTCTTCCTTGTCTAGTGTTATGTCTGCAAAACACAGAGTACAGAAAAATCAAAGGGTGTCAGTGTTTTATGATTGTTTTTTTTCTAGAAAGCATATGAGGATTGAGAGATTGAAGTTTAGTTTCTGAAGCTTGGAACTCACCAAAAAGCTGTGGGGGGACACTCAGGCCATCTGCATAAGCAATATATTTCCACCGGCCACTTCTCAGCATGTAAGTAGAGGCATTGACATTACAGCCATGGTATTCACTCAGAACCCAGTCTGGATGTTGCTTCTTGGACAAAGCGCTGGCCTTGGATAGCAGAGGAAGGAGCGAGTGGCCACTGAGAATACCTACTGCTGAAATACCAGCAATGTCTGCAAAATACACAAGTGTGTTACATCAAGTTAAAATACTAAAATCTACTAGTGCTTTTACTCTGATGCTTTTACAGAAAGTAGCAGAAATCCCTCCACATCTTGACAACTATAACACTATTATTCTACATTTCAACAGGCAATTTAATGATTTAAAATCTTTAATAAACATTCAGACCTATGTTTAATGTCTACTTCCTTACCCAGCACAGTGGGATACAGATCAACCAAAGACACAAGCTGGTTGACCTGCAGGCCAGACATCAGCCCAGGCCCCATGATCAGCAGGGGAACATGGGAACTGCCTTCAAACATTGACATCTTGTAGAACTGCCGGTGCTCCATGGCGAGCTCTCCGTGGTCGGCCGTGAAGATAACAACAGTGTTGTTAAGCAGGCCAGTCTCTCTCAGCGCTGAAATCACCTGGCCTGTCGAGACAGAGGGTGTGGGAGACACAGAGTAAGCATTGAGCTGCTGCTGGATTTTCAGTCAGACATTATTCTCACAGTTGTGACAGGATAAAGTGGCAGTAAACAGGATCTCACTGCTGACCTCTAGAGATAAAATCAGAGAAAGAAAAGTATTGTATAGGGTTTGACATTTGAACATGTTAAGTAACTTTGCATGGGAAAGTGAGCAAAGAAAAAACTATTACAATGAATCCAGGCAATACAGAACATTGAACAGTAATGTTTCTCTTGCTGGTGCAGAGAGGAGTGCTACAGACAGTGTGAGGATTTTCTTGCTTTTATAAATAAAATGCTATAATAAATAAAATGTTTTAAGATCTGGTGGTTTCACGGTATATCACCGTGTTTTTTTTGCATGACTGGGCCTTATTATAGGTTTACAGTGGTTTTTTCTACTCAGGAGTACATAGAATATAAAAACATGCCATCTGGAGGTGTAATTTTGTAAATGTACAATTGTTAGTTTTACAAAGTGTTATAGCTATAACCGTTTGTAAGAAGGGTATAGGGGTCCCCTCTCAATACACTTATAGCTTGCCCTGACCGTTGCTTTGAGCCATCTTTGTGAGTCAGAAAAATGAGGGTTAAGTTTAAAGTTAGCTGTCAAACCCACTACCTCCTGCTTAGAGATTCTGTCCCCTGGTGAATCACTGCTCTCAACTAACCCAGCATGGCATCTGCTTCAGCACACATGGCATAATAGAAGGCCCTTATGCTTCTGACTTCCTCCTCAGTGAAAACACCACTGCAGTTTTTGGTGAAGGTGGAGTAGTAGTCGACAGGGTGCATGGCAGCAGTAGGCAGCCATTTAGGGACAGTGATGAGCTCAGAAGACACCTGTGTGTGTAAAAATAAGAACGTAAAACTTTATAGTGATTTATATAAAAACATAAAATGTAATTCTGCAATAATGGAGAGAAAATGTTCAAGAAATAGGGAAAGAAAAAGCATGCCTTTTTCAGCCAGTATGGTGAGGAAAGGAAGGTGGATCCTCCTGCGGTGGGCCCCAGGGATTCAGTTTTATAGGGGTGAGGTAAATTGAGGCCAAGATAAAGAGCGAAGGGCTGGTGTGAGGATGCGGCTCTCTGGTGGATCCACTGTGCAGCCTTGTCTGTGTTTTCCCAGTCTTTTCTCATGATCCTTACTGTTGACATGTTCCCAACAAGTTGCGTAACAGGCCGGCCCTCTTGGCGCAGGAGGAACGGAACTTCTCGTGTCCAGGCCTCAACTCGGTTACTGCAGAAGTTGCACAAATACCAACAAGATGCGGAACGAGACACAAAAAATGGGAAGTGGAAAGAAACACGCGAGGACAAGCATCCAAAAAGATGATTCACACTGTTTTTGGAAATATAAGAGACAGACAAATGAGCTCAGCAAGACCATTTTGAAGTATTCCAAAAGTAATGCACAGTATTTAGAATGCATTACTTAATTTGAACAATCTAATGGAATACATTACACATTACATTTTAGGGCATGTATTCAATAATCTGTATTGGAATACATTTTAAAAGTAACCCTACCAACACCACACTTATCAGTGTGTGCCTACCTGACAGAGTGACTCCCTGAGGTGTAGTCCAGCTTGCCCATCGACTTGGTAAGATATCCATCTGCCTCCAGCAAATCCATCCATGTTGTTGCATTAGCATCCAGGCACTTATAGTTGTTCCATGACTGAGTGAGGTGAACAAACTGACCGCTCCACATTGCTGGGGAACAAAGATACATTTATTATACCACCTTTATTACCATCATAACAATATCTTTTAGTGGGTAACTTACCTGCTCTTGAGGGGCAGCAGATGGGTGAGTTGGTGTAAGCATTGAGGAATGTGGTACCAAGCTCCCTGAGGTAGTTTACATATGGCAGCTGCACAACTTTGCTGCCAGGATCAAAGGTCAATCGCCCATCCTGCAGAAAGATAACATTTAGACACAAAGCTACTGAGGTATACAGTCAAACAAGGATTAAATGTGAAAAAATAAAGCATCCCTGTATGGTGCTTCATCTTGAGCTATAGGCCTGTAGTGCTTTAGCCTAAAATAAATAAACAAATGCTACTCTTATTGTAGCAGTTGCTATACATTAGTAAAGCACCGCACTGTAATTCATACTTACAAATGCATCACTCATCACCATCACAATGTTGGGTCTGGTTCCATTTTGGCACAAACTTTGACCATACATTTGAAACAGGAAAATCAAAGCCAACACATCTATATTATTCATGACAGCGTTTGAACTCCTTCAAATTTAGTGATTTTCTGTTGTAAAAGAAGAGAGGTGTCTGGACTGGATGAGATTCATCACAGAAGACATTCACAAAGTGTTCCTCTTTGCAAGTAATGGTTACTTTTCGAGTCTGAGGCACTTTATATAAACATCCCGGTTATGCTTTCAAAATAAGAGTTTTCTTGTTTCATTTAAAATGAAGATGATGAACATGTAATGATGGACTGGAACCTCTAGAGGGCAGCATTCACAAAATATCGATAGGCCGACTGGACAGTTGTGTTGAGCTGGCACTGTCATTACCACAACTACAGTAGTAGTAGTAGTAGTAGTAGTAGTAGTATCATAATGATGTATGTCTATATGTTTATGATAAATGAAACATTTAGTCAGGCCAATGAAGGGCAAAATCAAATATATGACTGCAACTGATGCACTTTTTAAATTATAGGAGATAGCATGAAATAGGATTCATAATTACTTGGTTTGATTAGGTTTTAATCAAACGCCATCTAATTTTAATCAGGTGCCATCCAATAGTGTTGATGTTCACTGCAGATCTGGCAACCGTGGACCTCCACATGGACATGGATAGTATAGGCTGTGAATATATACGCGAATTGTATTGCTGAATTGATGTGGCACCTTGTAAATAATCACAATGAATTTGAATTGCAAGGGTTGTTTTGCAGTCATGCATTGTTTGCTGAAAGCAATGCACAATGAGTTGCAGTACTGTTCAACAGGTGATGCTGCAGCTCATTTTGGCCTTGATGGCCACCAGATGGCGTTTTGAGCCTCAGAGTTGTTTTTCTACAAACTGTGAGTTGAACACAATGAGAAATCCCAACCCCCCATATGTGCATGGATCATTTTAATCTTAATACAAAAACAATATATATGACAGATGAATATATATAGGAAGCTTTTCTGGGAGTATGTTACCTCCTTTAAATCATAGGGCTACATAGTATACAGCAATGGTCTATGCTGCAGGCATCATGCAAGATTCAGCTCTGTTGTGTTCTGGTGATTGCACATGGACGTATATGTTGTAGTGCCTGGATATGTGAGACCATATGTGTGGATTATATCAGAGATGAATGTGTAGATACTTATGCATGCCCAGACACAAGACTGGAAGCTGTAGGCCTTTACAATATTCTGAGTTGCTCTACCATTTATCATATAACCATATTATAAAAAGTGGAAATGTGTATTTTCATTTGTTTCTAGTGCAATCAGCAAACACATTCCTTATATCGATCTCTGTATGAAAAGCCTGGGAATTAGTAGGCCTAGGGATGAGACTTTTTGGGGTAGATGTATTCGTGTATTTTAAATATAACAAATTACCTGTAAAGTCTCACCTATAAAACTACAGTGGTGAACATTTCTTTGTGCAGTCTTTCAGCTGTTTGACCAAACTTGTCATCTGGCTCAGAGCCACACTTCTCTGCCTTGTTCCAGACGGCGGAAGGAGGGGGCAGCGAAGCCCTGCGCATGCGCCCAAGGTTGTTTTTCACACAGCCCGTCGCTTAAAGTGAGCTGAGCTACGGGGGTTTCCTTGTCTTTGACTGGAGACCAACTAGCAGAGAGGAGGATGATAACAGCATCCTTTGCTGTTATTCAGCCATCACACATCTCAATGAACTGCTCGCAAAGAAACCACTGATCGTGCCTACTGCTTTTTGCAGGGCAGAGATACTGATCAGTGTCTAAAGACTGCATCCCTTTTTCTTATGAAATTATTTTTTCATAGACTCCTTTTTTTTACTTCAAGGTCTCTGTAGCCTATCTCTTTCCACCATGGTGCTAGGAAAGGTAAAGAGCTTCACAGTAAGCTACGACTGTCTCAATGACAGCAATGTTCCCGTCTTCTCCAGCGGGGACTGCGTCTCAGGGAGGGTGATCATCGAAGTCACCGGAGAAATCCGCGTGAAATCTCTCAAAATCCACGCAAAAGGATTTGCTAAAGTTCGTTGGACTGAATCGAGAAATGCTGGATCCAACACTGCCTACACGCAAAACTACACAGAAGAAGTGGAATATCTAAATCACAAAGATATTTTAATTGGGCACGAGAGAGGTAAGAGAGTTTGGTTGTATTATTTTAGCAGAAGTTTTTAGAGAAACTGTAAGATGCTTTGTGCTGGTTGATGATCACTGGAGGATGCTGTTGCCCTGAATGTCAGAAACTGTTAATAACGTAATAATATCCCCAATGATAACTGGTTAACTTTCATATTGTAGCCTTTTTTATGTGCTGATGTTGGTATGAATTAGTTTTGTGACATATAGCTCCGTCGTTACTTGTTTGTGTCAAGGTGTCAGAATGAATGACAGCAGCTTGGGCATCTGTATTTTTCATAGTATTTCAAGTGTAAAACGAGGATTATTCTCATTTTTTGAGACACAGGGCGATCGAGTGATAACACGCAGTGATGTATCTGCTGCTTTATTAGACATTTTCAATGTAGAAACGCATCGTATTTGGTGTTTCTTTGTAGCTTTTCTTAAGTTTCCACCCATTGTTCAAAGCGGTTCAATCCTGTTCAGAAAACTGGACCGGGAGAGGGCGGAGCACAGCGCGTGCCCCCTCCCTCGCCCGTGTGTAATTGGCTGAGGTGCTCATGTGTGGCCAATGACATCACTCTCTTGCAGAGACTGACAGAAAATTCTGCAACTTTTTAATTAAGAAAACACCTGCAAAATAGAATAAGTCGATAGAAGTAGTGTAGTTTGATTCATTATATCATTAAATGCTGCAGCAGAGCTGCAAAGCTGATAGGTGACTTTGTTTCTGTTCTTCTTCCATTGAATATGTTTCCTCTGCACATAAATGTGTTTTGCTGAATATTATATTGCATTGTATTGGGCTTTATTGTCAGCAGCGACATATTTGCGTCACTTTGTCTGCAGAAAGGTTGATGTTTGTAGTTTAAAAAAAACATCCATTGTGAGCGTCTCTATCTGCATATGTATGTGGTTTGCTGGTCCATCTGCAACATCTTTACTCGTATCATTGAATGGACAAATAGTTTCTGGTCCACTCTGCAGCAGCCTACTACGTGTGTGCAATATGTGAAGTTGGTTTGGCTATAGCTGTCATTCCACCTGAGTCATTTTAAGGCAAATTGTACAGCAAATGGTTCATTATCAGAAGGGCTGAGGTTTAAATTGAGGAGATACTTTGTTGCAAACAAGCGCTATGCTGCGTCGTTCACCAATAACGATACTTGCAAAGTTACATTTCGTGACAAGCTCTTTTTTGAAACATTTCCTGTGATGCTGAGGTGGATACATCAGTCTAAAACTGCAGTAGCTGGTGGTCTGACTGTGAACAGGCTTGTTATAGTAGTGGCTGCGGTGTCGCACAGTGAATGCGTAATGAGAGCAGAGCGGCTGTGGGAAGCTGCTCACACCGGTTTAGGCCGGTCTCCTCCTGCTAGAGTCTGCCGTTTGACTGACAGCTCCGCACTTGTTTACCACACGGCTGCTGTAGGGGGAGGGAGTGCTGAGCTGGCAGATACACACCCGGCCTGTCGACCCGGCTCTTCAACATGCACACTTGTTTTTTAAAAGAAAAATACTTTTTATTAATTTACAACATTTTATGAGCAAGCTGACGATGCGAAAATGTCCCCTCCTCCTTCTGGGGGAAAAAGATGCTCTCTTGTTTTTCCAGAGATATATGGAAAATAAATTGGTCCTTGTTAGTGAGAGATTGATCTATTATTAGGATTTTATATTGTCGCCCCATATCGCCCAGTTTCCCCCGTAATAGCCCGATCTCTGAGATGTAGTTTTTTGTTCATACAAAAGCACAACCTTGCACACTCAGTTTCAAACCATCAACTTCTTTGGTGTGCTCTAAATATTAGTCTGCTGCTCATCTCTAAATACACTATTTTTTTAACAGACAGATATGATAGTAAAATCCGTTTATTCTCTTTTTTTCTCCCCCACCCTGTGTTTTTTGGTATGACTTTCAGATGCCTTCGTAGAGCATTTTACCCAGGTATGGTATACATGTGTTTGGAATATTGTCCTCCTTGTTTTTCAGACGATGACAACTCTGAGGAAGGACTCACCACTATCCATTCAGGAAGACATGAGTATGCATTCAGCCTCGAGCTTCCACAGACGTGAGTGTCTTAATTCTACACTTGAGATTAAATATCAATATCATCATTATTCTGCTGCAGCCTATGTGAGCTTTTGACAGTTAATATAACCATTTTCTCCTCTTTTTCCTCCTTTCTTCTTTCCTGTAGACCTCTGGCTACCTCTTTCGAAGGGAAGCATGGCAGTGTGCGCTATTGGGTAAAGGCAGAACTCCACAGGCCATGGCTCCTGCCCATGAAGACCAAGAAGGAATTTACAGTCTTTGAGCACATTGACATCAACACTCCATTATTGCTGGTAAGTTCTTTCAATTGGCCGATGCATTGTAAGGTTATCTGGTGAGACTCAGTCTGAACATAATTTTCCCTATTATGAGTGTCAAAGTGACACAATGGATACTGAGTAGTTTGTACATTATTATTAACCCCTTTTCAAGGGTTGTGGTGGGGAATATAAAGAAAATCTCTCCAGATATTTGTTAATGCATGTTTTCTGTTTTTCCTTCAGTCACCACAGGCCGGCACGAAAGACAAGACACTTTGCTGTTGGTTCTGCACCTCAGGTCCTATTTCCCTAAGTGCCAAAATTGAAAGGAAGGGATACACCCCAGGTGAGAATAAGTAAATTTGTTTGTATTAACCAGATAAGTTAGGCCTAATGGAAGTATCACACTGCGGATCACTGCATTGATCCGACGCTGGATATAAAAAGATGATTACTGTTGATAGAAATGTAGAGGAACGTCAATTAACCTCTCCTCTACCTTCTCTGACTCTGTAGGAGAGTCGATCCAGATCTTTGCCGAGATTGAGAACTGCTCCTCCCGCATGGTGGTGCCAAAGGCAGCCATCTACCAGACCCAGACCTTCTATGCCAAAGGGAAGATGAAGGAGGTCAAGCAGCTGGTGGCCAACCTGCGGGGAGAGTCTCTGTCCTCGGGCAAAACGGAAACCTGGAGCGGCAAGATGCTGAAGATCCCACCTGTCTCACCCTCCATCCTGGACTGCAGCATCATCAGAGTGGAGTACTCCCTCATGGTGAGTACACTCTTACTGTATTTGGGCCACTCTCACACCACATTTAGCATAGCTGCCCCTTCCATTTTGCTTTTGTCCAGAGACCATTGGCATAGACAAATAGGTGTGTCTGCCCTCATAGGGAGCCGAAGGGATGACGTCTTTCTGTAGGCCAACCTGGAAGTTTGCATTGCCATAGGTTCCCTCATCAAAAACAAGCTCTGTGGCGCTGTCTACCAAGATAATCTCTCCATATGAACACCACATGTATCATTTTAGAAGCGTAAATGCAATCTGCAGAAGTAAAAAGCTAACGTTAATCTACAAACGAACTACACTAAACGGTCAAATGTCGGCGCCCTATGTCACTGTCACCACAACTAAGCTGACGGTGACGTTTAATGTCCTTAACAACCTCTGTAGTCTCATTTAGCCACTTGTTAGCAACCGCCTTTTTACACACACGTAAAAGCTTCAAAATGCATGAGCGGGGTATTTACCAACATATTTTATGTCATAGAACAAAACATGAAAGTCTCTTAAGCTTGTGTTAACCATAGACCTTATTTCAGACAAATAACCAAAAAACGCATAAAAAAACCCATTAACTTTGAGACGAGGGAACCAGAAGTGCTAAAATGCGAACTCATTTCCGGGTTTTAAAACTACAAACTATTATAATCTCCCCTTGTCCTTATTATCACCATTATCAGTACAGAATCAATATTTCCTAGTAAGCCAATAACTCTCCAGGTAAAGGACCTGGCTGACTCAACTCGCATTGCCAAATCTGGGCCTTGGATTGCACCAGGTGTTATCTGCACATGCTGCTAAGAGCATTAGCCCAGGATATCTTTGGTAACACCTGCCTTGAAGGTGCTTATAACCTCTTTACCTTGTGAACACAGCCACCAGGCGCAGGCTCTACCTTCCATAAGTCACTGGCCCACACGACTCTACAACCCATTTAGTCCAGACTATCGTGGTTTTATCTTTTAGAAACCTTCATTTCATGCTGAATGCTCAACTCCAAAGCCCTTTATTTACCACATTTATTATACGTCAGAATGACTTGCATATTCCAACCAGGACCCAGAAAGTGCGCAGACTGTTGAAGCCAATTTGACATAGTGGGGAAACGGTGGTATACAACTATGGCAGCTGTCATGTGACGCCATGGGGCCCACATTTTCCCATTGATTTGAGAGACGTCTATAAATCGGTGGATAATTCTTTTTCAGCGTCACAACCCCGCAAAGTTAGCCGGCACGCTAAACCGGATGTAGCTGGCTCCGTCAGGGGAAGTCTCTCGTGCGCCTGCTCTGTAGGCCCCATAATGTAGAAGCAGTGCCGTTCATCCGAGGATTTTTAGAGGCGGCAGTTGAGCTTATTTGACTTCCTGCTCCACTGAGCAGCTTTCATAGGAATGAACTGAGCTCTGCCTCGATCGCTGTATCCAGGTTTTATTATACATCCATAATTCTAACCCACTGTGTTACCCTTCTGTGCTCAGGTTTACGTTGACATACCTGGGGCGATAAACCTCTCCCTGAACCTGCCCCTGGTCATCGGAACCATCCCTCTCCACCCCTTTGGCTCCCGTACCTCCAGCGTCAGCAGCCAGTGCAGCATGAGCTGGCTGGGCATGGGTCTGCCCGAGAGGCCGGAAGGTAGGTCGAGTCTCAAGGTCATGATTCAAATGTATAATTCTGAGTATGCTTCCCAAGAATGCTAACATGTGGCTCGCTCTTCCTCTGCAGCTCCTCCAAGCTATGCAGAAATTGTGACAGAAGAGCAGAGGCAGAGCAGTCTGGATGTCCCAGCAGCCCGCGAGGAGCTGGACGGACCTCTCTTTGCCTACATTCACGAGTTCCGCTTCCAGCCGCCTCCTCTGTACTCTGAGGTAAACACCAAATAACATTTATATATTATATTACAGACTAAATTAAAACAGCTCTGTGTTTCAATTTGGGGTGTTGCGATATACCGGTATTGACGATAACCTTGATATTTTAAAAATTAAATATTGATGTTAATAATACACATATGATAATATCGTGTAAGTAATCCTCCATAATTCTCGCTTTGTGTCCCTCCCTCAGCAGTTCATCTGGTTGCCTTTTCACTATCCATTAGTGTAATTGTTCTTTTTGTACACTTTTGTACAGTTAAGGTTACAGACTTTCTCTCCACCTCCCTACACTTGGACTTTGAGTATAATTCATTTGCTAAAAAACAGACAAAATGCACAATAAACAAAGTTAAAGATGAATTTCCCTGATAGCATTTTTTTTTTCTATAGATATCGCGATAATATCGTAATCAGGAATTATTTTGGCCATGATAATCATGAAGTGAAAATTCACAACTAGTTTAAATCCTAAACCCTCTTTTTCTGTTCTCCTCTCCACTCCAGATCGACCCTAACCCAGAACATGCCAGACGTACAGAGGAGCGCCGGCTCGACGCCTGCCCGTCACGCTGAAGGGTATTCCTGAAATTCCCCCTGACCGACTTGGGGATCTCTAAAGAAACCTGCTTGCAAGGCTCAGCTTTGTTTTCTCCAACAACAACGTTCACGCAATGCTGTTGACATCAAGAGAAAAACAAAGTGTCCAACCAACCAACAAAGACTTTGGACAAATACCCACAGTTGAGTTGGGTTGGACAAATCTGTTCCTGCCTTCCCTCAGCGAGAGAAAACAGGAGTTTGGGGCATCGCTTCCTTCCTGTGTCAGCCTGCTGAGGGCGGGATGCATACAGATGAACACATATTCAATCTGTATGAAAAACTCCACTGGTAGCGAGAGCCCTGGTGTTAGTATTGACAATGACGATGAAGAATCAGCAAGGCTCGGGCCTGCCAAGCTCCTCTTTAACCCCCTGATTCTTCTGTACTCACGGCACATAAGGACATGGCTCCTCAGACAAAGGGCAGGACTAATCATGTCCCGACTTCAGCAGAATCACCGCAAGAAAACGGGCCGAAGAGAGAAAACTAACATTCTTCTAACCACCATAGTCTGTTTGAATGAGCGCATTCAGCAGCAGCAGTCAACAACAGAGCAAAGACTAGGTCCTCCTGCCTCATTTTGGATTTTTGTTTTGCACATTTTATTCTTTACTTGAGTTGTGTGGCTCTGTTTAATGAGAATTGAAAAAAAAAAAAAAATCACTAATAGTTTGGTTCCAGCCTTGTAATGCGCCAGACTAAGAATATGAGACTGCAGGCTTTTAACTTCTTTTAAGACTTTCATCTGCATAACTTTGAGCAACGCTGAGAACAGGATTTAATTTTGGAAAAAAAAAAGATTGACAAGGACAAGAACAATGCACTGAATTTGTTTAAGATTTTTCTTTTTCCTCCTAATGACATTTCCTCAGTGACTTATAACAACTAGACTGGACTTTTACAACAACTGCAGCACACTATCTCCATCTGGAAGCTCTTTTAAGACGTTGCCTCCTCAGCTTGGATCCAAGTGTGGCTTCCCTCCTCTTTTAGTTTAGTTCTGTTATTCTGTTTTTGTATTTTAGCTCCAATCGTAGAATAGCTTTTAGCCTTTTTTGTGTTGAGGTTGCTCTGGATTTGGACTAGGAGGGTTGCAGATCTGCATTTGCCACTCAAATTGTAGCGGAAGAGAAAAGTGTGAGTGTGTGTGTGTGTGTGCGTGAAACAGAGGGTGGTACATTGTGGAGGGACTCGCCTCACCCTAATTACCTGCAGCCCCTCTACTCCTAATCTCAGGGCAAGCCAGGCTTGCATAACTGCCCAAAAAGCACTGTCTCAGGTGGTCGTCTCATTTGCCAAACGGTTGGGAAAAAAAGAGAAAAAAAATGTTATAGGTTTTCTTTTAAATTGCACTGTTAAAAATAACGAAGATTTTTTTTTTTTTCTATTACCTAAACAAGAGAATAGACCTGCAGAGAAGCAAGGCAGCTTTCTGAGATTAATCACATTCCCTTTTTGTCCTGCTGCACTTGCCCAGTACATCCAACCAACAGTTAGATTTTACCAGACCAGTGAAGCCAGAATGCTAGCTATTAAAAAAAAAAAAAGAAGGAAAAAGAGGAGCGACGCTGCTTCTGCCTTTAAAGGAGCAAAACCAGCACAAATGAAAAGCTGGGGGACGTTGCTAAACCTCTGTTCAGACTGGTCAGAACAAGTAGTAGTAGGTTGACATGAGTAATACATTGGTTTTCTAACTCATTCAACACAAGAGACCAGCTGCAACAGAGGTTTGACATAGTCAGGAAAAAAAGAACAGCAGCACTTTTTTGATAAGAAAATAATAATAAAAAAAAGAAAGCATTCAATGGTGAAGGTCTGGAGAAAAACCATTTGGTACTAACAATGTTATACTAGAGGATTTTTTCAGTAAAGCAGTGTTGTGTAGGACGTTAATGCATTATTTTTTTTATTTTTTAAGATTAGTGACTTTTTTTTAAAGTTTACATTTTAAACGTAGCTGACACGTTTGTATGTGTTGTGTGTGTGTGTGTGTGTGCGCACGCTCTTATCGAGATCCAGCTGGCAACTAAACATACAGCTTCTGACAGTAATCGACAAACTGCAGATTATTAAAGTGATCTTATCTTAGTGGCCTTGACACAGAAAAGACCTGATCATGATTCTTCATTTTTCAGTGTCTACGTTAACTCTTGTTCTCCTTTTTATTATGTTTGTACACACCTGTATGTTTTAGATCTTTCCATGTTTATTCAAAAAGGACAAAAAGGGAAGAGGAAAAAAATAAGTCCTTTAGAAGCAAGTGTTTTAAAAAAAAATGACATCCTGGAACAGGCCTCTCGATTGTGTTATTTTTCTGAAGCTGATGAGGGTTGACTATTTTTTTTCCCATGTATTTCTGGGCATTGATATAGTTTGCTTCCTAGTTTGACAAGCAACCTTCCTGACTTTTAGTCTCCCCCTCAGGCCTGTGGGGTGGCAGCTGTTGATCAGCACCCTCGCCCCCATCCCCTGAGAAACATTTAGGTAACATGGGATAGCAGACAAACCGCTTCTTCCATGTTCTATCCTGCTATATTTGTTTGCAGTTCTTTGTTTGGATTTTATCTTAGGGAAATCGAGCTACATGGTAATGAATAAGCTTACATATTTGTTTCAGGTTGGTCAATTCCATAGTCCATTTGCTTGGGCCGCAGAGTAGTCCAGTGTCAAAACTAAGCTAAACTCCTGACCTAATAAAGGCAGGAACTGAAATGTTCAGAGATAAAGAACCCGGGAGACGGGATCTGAAACATTTTAGAAACAAAGTGCAATATCACTCACTGAATTTTTTCTTCATTCTCCATTTGTATGTTTGTTATTATCTTTTTTTTTGTCTGTCAATCATGACGATGTATAGATATTCTATGAATATACTATGTTCTGAATGGTTTAACCTTTTGTCTAGTTCTTCCTTTTGATTTGAATAAACGTTTTGTTCTAAATTACAATGGACCGTGGTGTGAATTTCTGATTAAACACAATCATACAAGTATACACTATACACTTTAATGTATTAATACATGTCCTTGAATTAGTTAAGATAAAGTGTACACTTATAACCAGTGTTGGGTAACGTTACTTGTTACATTACAAGATTACTGCCATTAAAAAGTATTAAAAAGTAAACATATGATTCAAGAGGGTACCGGGGCTCATGCATATACACTAACCAGTTCATACGACACATCTTTTTTTTTTTTTGCAATTCAACTTAAGAGCATGAAAGTAAATAGAAACTTTAGCTAACGTTACCTGATGGCTAACGGTCTGGGCAGAGAGGCATATCAGGTGCAGTTACCCCCAACACTGCTTATAACATTCACTTTTATTTTGTCTGAGCACCAAACTTGGACAACAACTCCAACAAAAACATCCCTTCAACTCAGCAAACAGAGTTAAATGAAGCTGCAAATGATTAATCATTACCCCTTTGCCTTTAGCCCAAATCTATTTTATTTGGGTCATGACAGTTTCAGAATAGAAGCAAACAGGTTTCCATTCTGCTGGAAACCAGATTATCCTCTAAAAATTAGTGCAACACTGCCCCTGGAGGTGGTTAAAAAAACTGCACCTGACCTTTCATGACAGTAAAGCCCAGAGACTTACACTGAATACTTTCATCATGAGCAGCAAAACATTGCCACTCTGTTGAAAAGTGCACTTATATTTAAAGATTGTTTTTAGGGCATGTGTCAGCTTTTCATGTCAGATATGGAATCCCCCCCCAGAACAGAAATATTTTCCCCAAAATGTGGCATAGAGGAGTTATGATTTATTCCTCTTTTCACTCTGTTTGCACATGCCCAGCAAAGTTTCCAGGGGTTTACTTTACCTCCAGGGGGATCCGATCCCTCAGATCAGAAGAGCAGAGCCAAAGCTGGTAAGAAAAGCTACACTTTCCTATTTTCTTAAGTACCACTTATGTGAATTATGTGACTGGGGTCTGAGTGATTCAGAGTGTCAAATAATTACCTCATATTACAGGCTCATTTTGGTTTTATTGGTGGAGTAAAATAATATAATCATATGTCTTATATAAGAAAACAGCGGTATTCGAAATTGCAGCGCATATCTTTTAATGCTGACAAGACAGGGTTAGCTGTCGAAATTAGGGCCCGACTGATATGGAAATTTTGAGGCCGATACGATAAATTGTTTTTATGGGAAAAATTAACTGATAAATGATATGAGGGCCAATATAGTACATTTTTGAGGTGGAATGAATATGGACCTTTTCGATGTGGGTTGTGCACCAATTTTGCACTGATATGATGATGCAAAGGTACTCAAAAATAATTTTAATAAAGAATATTTAACATTAGTATACATTATA
>JAOVVB010055850.1:0-14529 GCA_028570985.1 Heterobranchus longifilis
ATTTGTTCTCAAGGAGGGACCAAATGTCAGCAGAAATGTAAAGATAACGTGAAACATTTGATTTTCATTGTCAGACTTAAAGGTCCCATATTGTAAACAGTCAGATTTCCATGTGTGTTTTTTTATTAGAAAGCAGGTCTAAGTGCTATATACTGTGAAAGTATCAAAATGCTCAATCCACGGAGAAATGCACGCAGCCCGTATTCAGAAACTGTGCCTTTAAATGAGCCATCAGGACTTCTGTAAGTTTGTGATGTCACAACTACAGTGCAGTTACAATGACAGTTCAGAGATGTTGAGTGCACAGATGCAGAAGACCCAGGAACGCTGACCTATCAGTGCAGACTGGGCTTTTTTTTTGGGGGGGGGGGGGTTCAGACAGAGGGTGAATACAGGTATATTCAAGCAGACAGTATGAGGAAAAGAAAGGGTTTTTTGAACATTAAAGCATGTAAACATGTTCTAGTAGAAACCCCAAATACAAGTATGAACCTGAAAATGAGCATGATATGTCTCCTTTAACTGTATTTCACATTCTTGTTAACAATGATAGACCATCAATGCATCAGAAAAGTCATAAGTAGGAGTGCCTGGATACGTCAATGTACTTGATGTTGCCGGGAATAATGGGCCTTTTTATTTATTTATTTTAATTTTAATTTATTTATTTGTATTATTATTTTATTTCAATGTATTTTATTGATTTTTACTTTTATTTTATTTTTTTTATTTTTTTATTGCTCTTACTGCTTTTATCCTGTCTAATTGCCTATTTTTATTTGTCATGTTATTTCTCTTCTTCTACTATGCCTTGTGTCTTCTGTCTTCTTGTTTTTATTTGCCCAAATATTGTCTTGCTTTGTTTTGCCTTACTGTTTAGCTCTCTGTTGTTATATTGACTTTTGTGTACCCTGCTTCTGCTTTGCTTTGTCTGTCAAAGTAAATTCTGTTTTTAAAAGGTGCTATATAAATATAAAGTTATAAAGTTATTATATATAAAGTTATTATCCAGGAGAAACACATGACATGATTGACATAGACAAGACTGTGTAGCAGCACCGTGCTGGTTTCACTGAGAGCTGATCTTAATCGTGGCCTGCCACAGTACTGATGTGTGGGTCTTACCTGAGAGGTGGCCAGCAGGTGGACTGGGCTCGAGGCTGGCGTCTGGTTTAGCTCACAGCTGAGGCCCAGAGAGGTGAGGATCTCCGTCAAGACTTCATAACGCAGTGCATTGCTGACCTTCAGTTCATCAAAACCTTCAGATGTCAAATTCTGGGAGTCAGGAGCCATTTCCAGGTGGGCCTGCAGACAGGGAACACACAGCATGTCAAACCAAGTCAAAGTTTATTATCGCACAATATCACAAAGCATGCCTGAAAGGGCTTTACATATAATAAAAACAACAAGTAGCAAAATACACAAACAATTATAGAAGTAAGATAAACTACATACAAAGCATAAACAGAATATTTGACACATACAATGAAGCAGTAATAAATACCATAAAGTACACAGATGTACAATGGTAAGACAATACAAAGACACTTATAGGCCTTTATAAGACAATGAGACTAAGTGAGGTTGAAGGCTGATGCAAAAAGATGTGTTTGAAGTTTACTTTTGAAAGAGTCGACTGAGCTAGTCTCGTATTTGGGTAGGAAGACGATTCCAAAGAAGAGGAGCTTGGTAGGAAAAGGCTCTATCAGCTACAGATGTTTATTTTTGGAATAGTTCTAACAGGTATAAGCAGTGACGAGAAGTGATAAGTAAGATGGTGCAAGCTTTGAGACATTGACTTACTTAATAGACAGTCCCAATAGGAATATGCTATTTTTATATTGCAAATATTAACAAACATTTAACCAATCTGCACTTGCAATTAGGGCTGCCGATATGAGGAAAATATGTGATATGCGATAAGATTGCATTACAGTTTACAGTTTACAGATGCTTCTTAAAAAAGTGGCCACTGAGCTGTTTGAGTATGAGACAAATAAAACTTTGAATCTAGGAAACATTTCAAACAATATTCAGCCCTGAACTTTTTTGTGTTTCTTGTATTTGTTTATCTGTATTTTTATTTTATTTTATATTTCCCCCTTATCTACACTCACTCACTTATTTATATTTAATGTTATGTTTGTTAAGTTTCTATTTTACAGAGAATGTTGTGTTGGGATGGGAGGCACAGTGTTTGTGAATGTTTGTCTTGTTTATTCAAATCGAAAAAGCCAATAAACATAATGTGGAAAAAAACCAACAATGCCATATGTCTTTACCTGACAGAGGACAGCTTCCCCGCCGTCCCCTCCGTGGGTTACCCTGACGACAACCATATCCCTCTGATGAGGGACGTCCCCTTTCAGCTCCCCCCAGAGCTCCACTTCTCCTCCTCCCTGAGTGTCCCTGATGTAGACCTTCCCGCTCGCCAGCACGCTCAGTTCCAGCTCCGTGCTGTCCTCCCTGGTGAAGCTCAGCCTGCTGACCTGCCCGCATTGCCTCTCCCTGACTTCCAGACTGAGGCCCGCGGGGCACAGGGTGGAGGCCAGCCCCAGGACCCTGCCACCCTGGCTCAGGTACGTGAGAAAACGGGTCTGAAGTTGGGGGGTCAGGGTTTCCTCCTCTGCCAGAACCAGGAGCCTGGTGTTGTCCATCCACGGGTCGCTCAGAGCCTGCTGTGGTTGCAGGGGATATATGATGTTGTTTTCCATGTTTATACACTCTGATAAAAGCTGACGAACTGCCTGAAAACGCTCCTGGCAGCCACCCGTGTACAGCAGAACATTTGGCGGTTTGCTATTACAGTCAAACCCTTTGGCATCGTGCTCAACATCATCCAGAGTCTCGTCTCCGCTATCCAGCCCGACCGAGTTATCATCGGGGAGGTCTGGAATGTTCTCAGCCGAGGCATATTTGACAGAGAGGATGGTGCTGTTCTCCAGCTCCAAACACTCGTGGCAGCTGGACAGGTGGAGGTGGTGCCTGTGGCCCTCCATGTGGTGATGATTCCCCAAGGAATGGTCCTCCGAGTCGCAAACGGGTCCCAGGTCCTTGGTGCCGCGGAGAGGCTCTGACCCTCGTCGGTCTTCTAACCTCCTCTTTACCTCCGGGGTGAGGAGGCTGCCTTTACGGCACTGCAGGTGCTGGTGGTCGGCTGACAGGCGACAACGCAAAGGCTCAGCAGCACCCTCTCCGGTGTGGGTGCCGCAGAGCCATGGTGATGTCTCAGTCTTTGGGCTCTGAGGACACTGCTTCTCCAGCAGCTCACTGAGAGTGGATTCTTGGAGGAGGACAGCTATGGAAAGGTCACAAAAATGTACAGAAATGTCAGTGCGATGTGGGGACTTACATTTTGTAAACAAAGAAATAAGTATTTCTGTACAAGGCCTTAACAAGCTAGTGCTGGGCTGTATGACCAAATATTTGTATCACAGTATTTTTTAAGATTCTGGCTGTTTCACGGTATATCAAAGTATTTTTTTTTGCATGACTGGGCTTTATTATAGGTTTATAGTGGCTTATTCTACTGTCAGCAGTACATACAATATAAAAACATGCTATCAGCAGTGTAGCTTTGTAAATGTACATGTTATTAGTGTTACAAATTGTTTATTTGTCACACATTGTTGTATGCCATGGTGTTTTGCCCTGTTGGAGAGTTAGTTGTGGGTTATATATTGTTGAGTTAAAAGTTATAACATAATAATAATACAATATAATAATAAGAAGGGTACACCGTTAATAGGAGTCCCCTACTGTAGAGCTCTTATGAAAATAGTATGAAAATAGTCCAACCTGAATTAAGGTATTTCTTTGGCCAATTGGGAGCACAAGAGCCCGCCTTATAAAGTTGATGTGCAAACGTGTTATTAAACAGTTGTCTATTTACACATCAGGCAGATAGCATTAGCACTCATTTGCAGTCATGATGAATCAAAGTTCAATATTCAAGTTTCCACTAACTGCTGAGAAAGCAGTTTAGCTCCACTATGTTCACTTTCTAGTCTCTCTAACTGTGTCTGTCTGTTGTTTTGTGCTGGGCAGGTTTTTATCAGAGCTTCTTCACTGAGAACAGCTGCCTGCTGCTGCTGCTGCTGCTGGACACCAGGTGGATGAGAGCAGATATTGTGAGCTGTAAAATCAGAACAGGTGATGCGTTTGTCGCTACAAGTGACCTTTTGAAAATGTAGATGAATTGGTATCAATAAAATTGTGTAAATTCCCATTCCTACATAACGCATAAAATGAAATGTGCATTGCAAGAGATAAATTAACACATAAGGATGGTGATATGAAAATACAATTGAATATAACAAGGGGAAATATGAAATGTAATTGAAGGCAACATACGGATTATCTTTGACGGCATAAGTCCATTGTCCAGCTGAAGGCGATCTTCGATAAAAGCCACCCCCAGCCGACTGAAGTTATCGACACTGGCCTGAGCCACGGCCCTGAACGGCTGGCCGGGGCTACAGGCCAGAGGAAGACAGTAGTCAGACCACTTCAGCACCTGCACACAACAAATCAGGGGTCAGCTGATCCACAGAGTTCATTCTGTCTGTCTGCTCCACAAACATCTCTCTCTCTCTCAGGAGAGATTTGTACAGAGCGACCAGGCGGTCACATGGCAGAGAAAAAATACTGATGTAGAAATACATGTGAACTGTTTGTGAAACCATGAGCATGGATTACTATCGTAAAATGTATTTAGATGCAATTGTCAAATTGTCAAAACTAAAGATGAATTACTAATTATAAGATCAAGAATAATCAAAGCAGAACTGTACAGTAGGCATGGGATGATATGGAAATTTCATGTCACGATTATCCTGGCCAAAATAATTGCGATTCACGATATTAACCCGATAATCAACGAAATACGCTTAAAATGGCATCAACACACACTGGAATCACTTGGCCTTACATTTGACTTTGTTGGGAAATTCCTTTTTTTTCTCAAAACATTAGCCTACCAGTTTTTTCTCAAACATTACAACTTTTTTCTTGAAACATTACAACGGTTTTCTCGAAACATTACGACTTTTCTCAAAACATTACGACTTTTTTCTCAAAAGAAATTACAACTTTTTTCTTGAAACAACAACAATAGGACACTGTAGTAAACTGCAGTCAGTTTGTGTGGATATTCACGATTATCCTGATAATGGAAATTCACCACGATCGACTTATTGCGAGTGCTTTTATCGCAACTTACGATAAAATTGATTATTGTCCAATCCCTACTGTACAGTAAGTAATACAATACAAACAACAGCATCACAAATTCCAACCTCAAAAATATGTTGGAAGTTGAATTATCACCTCTAACAAAAACTGACCACCTTCATGAAAAGGTAGGATTTTTTTGCAGGACTGTTGTGACAGATTTATCTCGGTGTACCTAATACAGCAGTAATTCAGTGTATATACTAAAGCATGCAGTATGTAATAATGTTGATAGTGCACTATTGTGGGTTAATGGATTAATAAACAAGAATTTGTATAGTACTATATTATGCTAACAAGAAACAGTAATATTAATTTACCCATATTTATCAATGCATTTGAATAGAAGACACTGAATAGGCTACTATAGTCGGGAAGCGACTCGCGTGGCATGAAAACAAATGTATACACTGATTAAAAGAGCAGGTAGCTAGCCATAGTGAGCACCTGGCCATCATCAGCCCAGAGTGTCAGGCCAGTGTTAAAAATGCAAAGTGAAATGGGTAAATGGAAGCAAAAACAAAGGGCAGAAACACAACGCAACATTCAGTCAGTGCATAGAGTGCGCATGGCCGAGCAGTGTGGAGAAAAAATGGACAGCACAGGAGAAAGAAACAAGAGGTAAAAGAGATAAAAGTGGAAGTCAGAGGGAGCACATAAAAAAAGCCCTGCAGGAAAGTGCAACAAAATGCTGCAAACTTACACCACAAGCAAAAATAAATGCCAGGAAAGCCACCCTCATAATAAAACAACTACCTTTCCCAAGTTGATTCTGTGTTTAAAAAAAATAATAAACGGCATTAACATTTAATCATGCTCTGTAGGAAAGCAGGCAGGATATGCGTGTGCAGCATGGAGATTACAATGAAAAATAAAGATACATTTTTGTTTTAAAAACTAAAAAGATATGTTCAAAAATGACAAAAGGTCCTAGACACTCTTCTGGTAAAAAGTTAAAATGCCTTTATTCAGATGGGTATTTCATGGTGAGATTCTAAAAACATAGACTGTGTACATGTTAAACTAGAGCTATAATTTGGGGGAAATCTGGGCAAAATATGTCTGCTAAAAGCTAGTTTTGCAAAATTAGAATGACTGTGACTTGTTAAGCAATGTGTGATGCCTACTTTCTTATTCGCTGTGTGAGGGGAATGGTATCCCACTCTGTGTCCTGTAGCTTCTATGATGAATGAAATATTCTCTATTCGTGGACCACAAACCAGAGAGGACCCCAACAGCACAGTCCATTTGCTGAGGTCATCACATGCCTGCGGACAGTACAGACAGCACAGAAAAATAATCACTCCAAACACGACAGGGCTGTTACACATTGATTAGTAGTTAGTGACAGCAGTCATCAAATGCACATAATGACATCAAGTCATGTAGAAACTGTGAAAAGCAGAATTAGAGTAGACAGTGACACAATGACATCTGGGCTGCAGCCATGTTGATATAAGAAGATACAGGCACTGATTAACACTTTGCCTTCAAGTCTTATATCAAGTTAAAGGTCCCATATTGTAAAAAGAGAGATTTACATGACTGTAGACTGTAGCAGCACGTTCAACAACATACATGTTGTTGAATGCGCTGCTACAGTCATTCCCCAGCTGAAATAACGGTGCAGAGATGCCGAGAGCGCAGATGTGGAAGACCCGGAAAAATGCTGACCAATCAGAGCAGACTGGGCATTTTTCAGAAGGGGAGCTTAAAGAGACAGGCGCTAAAACTGAGTGTTTCAGACAGAGGGTGAATACAGGTATTCAGACAGACAGTATGGGAAAAATCGTGTTTTGTTTTGTTTTTACATTAAAGCATCTCAACAGGTTCTAGTAGAAACCCGAAATACAAGTATGAACCTGAAAATTAGCATAATATGGGACCTTTAAGTCTTCAAGCAGTTAAGCCTCAAGAAAGTAAAGTTTCAAAAATGAAAACTCCTGACTCAAGTCTGATTGAATCAGGTGTGTGATGTAAATCTTTGTTTTTGTGTTTTAGGGCTAGGTATGGAAAGCTGGTTCTTTTTTTTTCTTTTTTTTACAGTACCAACCAAACACTGCTGATTTGTTTTCCTTTTTTATTAATTAAATTTTCTTAATCACGACTAACAAAGTTGAGTACTTTGAGTATATGACTGAAGTAACGTTTTGAATGCAGGACTTGCACTTGTAACAGAGTATTTCTACACTGTGGTATTGCTATTTCTACTGAAGTAAAAGATGTGAGAGCTCCTTGCACCAATGTCTGGTTCTGAGTAGTTCTGGAGCTTAATGAGAAATGTAAACAAGGCTGTGACAGGCCCATACAGTGTCCAGCCACCACACACTGTTTACATGTGATATCATAGCTCAAGTATCCAACCTGAGGCTCCGTGACATAGACAGCCTTGTCTCCCAGCTGAAGGAAGACGTTGTCCTCGGGTGGACCCGGACTGGGCTGCCGGTGTGCGGCTGTGTGGCGTCCAGTCGGCGACGCTGTGGCTGGTGCTGAGGCCGAGCTGGAGCAGACTCTGAAGCTGAAGCCGAAGCTGCTGCTGTTCAGTCTGGACAGGCTGTTGCGAATCAGCACCGAGTAGCACTTATGAAAGCGCACCCACAGATAGACGTAGCACAACGTTATTAACATCTTAACCAGCATTCACGAAGGGACCCATCGTGACAGTCCCTCTTGCCATTAAATTGACCTTGTTCACAGCAGACACAACACTACTGGCGAACTTGACTGTCAAGCTAAGTGCTACGACCTTTCTTCTTTCTATTTAATGGCGGGTCAGTAACAAGCATTAAGGCGCATTACCGCCACCTATGCTGGAATGTGGACCAGTGCAGGAGTAAGAAAAAAAAGTGGCTAGAAAGTCTCGCGAGATTGGTAAGGTTAGGCATTAAACTCGAATAGTTAATGTTAGATTGGTAAGGTTATGCATTAAACTCGAATAGTTAAGGTGAGATGCGTATGGTTGGGCATTAATCTCGAATGGTAGGGTTAGCGTTAGGTCGTTGGGAAGTGTCTCGCGAGAGTTTCTGCCCGTTTGGTTTGTATTGACAAGTCACATCACATTCAAGCCCATTCAAGAGGGGCATAATCAATAAAGGAACCCTAAATCTTCCTTCAAATTTACAGTACACTACCAGTCAGAGTAACCTAAATTTCCCCAAATAAGAACAGGAAGCTATATAATTGGGCCACTTGTTAAAACAAGTGTCTCTCTCTAGTTGCTACTGTAGTCAAAGTGACTCTTTGATTGGCGGAGTGACGTGACAGACAAGTGAAAGATCCAGAGGTGGTCAAATTTGTGCTGTGCAAAACAGTTTACTGCTAAAAGAAGCTAAACGCAACTACTATCTGTATGTATCTTCATTTTACTACTCAATATTGCATGTTATATCATGGTACATATACACCATGAGTATTGTCAGCAGTTAATATTTATTTTACTGGTGTTTTTGTTTGTTTTCTCAGAAGCAAGTTAGCTAACATTATTAGCAGTTTGGCTAATTTGCCAAGTTATTTTGATTCATTGTTATCTTGACCTAACTTACAACCTGTCTGGTTTGAGGAATTTTACCTAATACTATAATGTTACCACCAATGCTCAATAGTATTTGATGGGCTAATGCTAGGGCTAGCTATTACATTTTGATTAATATAACATTAGCAGTGATAGCAGAACCTGGGGTTAACGTTAAGCTATGGGCAGACTTACAGCATGTAACTACATTCACTGGTCAAAAGTAACTACATCCATTTACTCAAGTAGTGTACTTAAGTACAATTTTGAGGTACATGTACTTTACTTTAATAGTGCCCATTTTTCATTATTTATATTTCTAGTCCACTATTTATCAAAGAGAAATATTGTATCTTTATGAAACAAACTGAATACAGCCCTTTTTTCTCTTCATTTTATTTTATTGTATTATTTATTTCTACTCGTGACATCATCTCTGTGAGTTGTTCTGTTATGTCTTGAGTTGATGCAATACAAAGTTCCCAAAATGTTTTTGAATACAGGACTTTTACTTGTAATTAATTTCTTTTTTTATATTGTAGTATAGTTTTCCTAAAGCAATGGATCTTGCATAATGTAGATCAGTGGTGTTTGACTTGTACCAAACATGTTAGGTATGAAAGTATCCATAAAGACAAACTTAACAAGTTTGACCTTGCTGTTGACAGCGCCGTCTGCTGACAGCTGGGTCGACCAGGATGAGTGCGCTGCCATTCCCCTGTCCTGTATATGTGGGTGTTGTTACCACGGGAGGCGTACACGCTCAACTGCACAAATACACTCAGGAGAGAAACCTGGCCAAGTTGGGGAAAATGCTGAATAAGGGTAATGTAACTTAGTTAATGGAACAATACCAGTATTGTATTGTTTTGTAATTGTACAAGTACTACATAGGGCTGTATTGCCTACAAACTCATGATATGATACATATCATGATACAGAGTACACGATACAATACTTATCGCAATTTTGAGTAATGACCATGACCTACACAGAATTTACTACAACAGCTGTTCTTTCTTATTTTGTATACCAGCGATCACACAACCTAAAACACTTCAAATTCAGGCCCACAGAGATCTTAAAAGTGAAATAAATTATTGTTTCTAATTATATTTATTATATAGTTATTAATACATGCAAATAAAACATTCTTACATTTTTAAACTTGACATGCTTGACATGTTTGTTTTAATTTGAGACTATGATGTGTGTAATGTGTAATGTGGATTGACTTTATTGTGCACTGCACCATATGTGATGTTTCTTTTTCAAAACTGCCATCACAATATATTGCTGTATCAATATTTTGAGCACAGGCCTAGTACTACAGTAGGTTGGCATCATGCAAATAAAGATGAATTCAGTACTAGTCATACTAAGTCAGACACCCATTGCTTAAATAAAGGGACACTTATACTTCAAAATGCAAAACAAAAACATGGTCTCAGTGTTTTCTGCTGTGTTCCAGGTGTTGATGTGAACTGTGTGAATCACTTGGGTCAGACTCCACTGTTCTGTGCAGCTCTGTCGGGTCAAGTGAAAGTGACGGAGCTGCTCCTGCATTACGGAGCTGATCCCAATCAGTAAGTCTGGGCCTGGCGCCCATTCTAAGGATACTTAAATAGATTATCCATTCTCAAAAGGCTCTAAAGTTTTGTTCCTGATGATAGAATGATATTGCTTTAAAAGCAACTTTCAGTTGTAGGAAGAAATAGTATCTACCGAGGTGTCAACTAGAGTTCCACGACTTGGACTCAAATCATGAATCTGAGGACTTAAGACTCAACTAGTCGAGAGACCTGCAACTTGGCTTTGACTTTAACGCCAATGACTCGTGACTTTACTCAGACTTTAGCCTTCTGACTTGGAATGACTTAATGTTTTTGTATTGATTAAACAATATCAAACCTCAACCTTATATATATATATACTTCTAAATATTCTAAATTGTATTTAAAAGTTATAAATACAAATTTTAAAAAGCATTTATTATTTCTGTAAATGTAAACTAACTGCTGTTTAAAAAATGGCATTATATTAACATGACTTCTAAAACCAAAACTCAACAAATGTTGATGTTGATTAATGTACACTGTCCCTTTTTTCCAAATAAATTAAATGAATCAATAAATTTGGTGAAGGGCACATAATGGCACAAAGTCTAGGACTTGGACTTGGACTTGAGACTTGTTGGTCTTGACTTAGGACTTGACCCGGAACTTCCGAACCAAGACTTGAGACTTACTCGTGACTTGCAAAACAATTACGTTGTCCCACCTCTGGTGTTTACATTGACTGTTTTACAACACAGAGAATGATAGTTATCAGGTGACAGCATATTGATATATAATCAACTTTCTTCTAGTCGCTGTGAGGACAGGAGCACCCCAGTTCATGCAGGCGTGTTCTCCTGTAACCCTTCAGTGGTGAGTGGCTTACTGGATGCTGGAGGAGATCTAAGACTCCATGATGGCGAAGGCAGGACGCCCTTTGACTGGCTCAGGGCTGTGAAGCAGGGGGGCAGGGCCAAGGTAAGCTGCAGAGCATCGCTGCAACGATTAGTCAACTAATCGATTAGTCGATCGACAGAAAAATAATCTGCAACTATTTTGATTGTATTTAATCATTAAAGTCTTTTTTTCATGCAAAAATGGCAGAAAATGCTGTTTTCAGCCTCTGTTTTATATCATATTAAACTGAATATCCTTGGGTTTTGGACCGATAAAACAAACTACTTCTGTCTCATTAGATGCAAGACTTCCTGGAGAGATGCATGTCCTCAATGCAACAGCTGTATCAAAGCCCAGCCACAACGTCACACATGTCAACATCCATCTTACTACACCCTGCATCTTTGCTGGCTCGCATAAAAGCTCGGTATGATGCACAAAATGTCATGTTGATATACAACATCATATTATTTCATGATCAATGTCTTTTTGTATCCACAATTTTCTTTTTAGAGACCATTATATAATGTTGTTAATGCGACAGAAGAAAGCAGAAATCATAGAACCTTCCTTTTCTGGTTAGGAGCCTCTCTGTGTGAACGCCATAAAACTTGTGACATACACAGATTATACACTTCCTACTACACAGGAAATATTACAGTTTAATACTGGAAATGAAGATACAGCTATTTCCCGGGAATTCTCACCACATTCTACGGTCTTATATACTTTTTAGAATAAATATGCATGAAGAGCAGAGCAAAATCTGCCATTTAAAAAATCAAGCAGGTGGTTCAACAAGTGTCTTAATCAGACCTGCAGGTCTCCATCCCTAAATCAGTGTGCAGAGCACCGTCTAACAGGTAGATTATTGAGTGCAGAAGATTGCACTAATGTGACAGATGAGCATAGTGTCCATGAACAGTGGTGTAAAAAAAACACGGCAATATGGCTGCAAACAACAGATGCTCTTTCCCTGCAACTGCACAGTAATAACCAGAGCTATAGGTCAGAGCTATAGATGGCTATACATGTTTAGTAGAATAAATGTTGGTTGTGTAATGTGTAATCCACTGATATGTTTGTGTGTGTTTCTACTCCTTTTAGTGGAATTGACATGCAGTTCAATAAGAGGACAAACAGCAAGTGTTGCTGTACAACAGCCCAGTGTTTAGGCTTTGGGAAGGTATATAATTTCATACAGTAGATGCTGATGTACACATTGTTATGTATGCAGAAAACATTTTGTTGTATTACATGTACATGCAGTTTGAGATGGTCCCCACCACCAGGCTGAGCGTGGTGTATTATGAATATCCCCCCCCCCACTCTCCACATTACCTGGAGAGCCTGTGTGGATACTAGGGTGCACAGAATGACAGTCACTGTAATAGTATACTTATATCAGTGTCAGTGATATGAGAGAGTAACATAATAAATCACACTGTGAAACTAGTGTCTCCTTGTGTATGTTTGTCTAGGTGTGTCTTAACAAGCCATGCCAGGCGTTGGCAGTGCCAGCATCTATTCCACTGATCAGAGATAGTGACCTGAGCCAGACTGATGCTGAACCTCTGCTCTCCTTCACCTGTGGCTCTTTGACCTCCATGACCAAGTAAGACATTACTAAGTCACTCGGAAGCATGGCTAGAACCACACCGGAAATCACCAAGTATGTTTACACATACAGGGAATTTGACTTTGGTTGTCACTAGCTCTTAGTATTCTCACACACACAGTGCTCAGGACATTAGTGCGGGAAGAGGCGGCTGCAGCACCCCTTGCTGGCCAGAGTGAAACACATATAACATTTTACCTTTTAAATAATCTCTTGTCTACCTTGCCATGTGAACCGTGCCTGGATAAAGTCTTACTTCCTGTCTTTCTCCAGACTCTAAAATTGTACTGTAAAATTGTACAGATTTTTTTGGCAGAAATTAAATCTTTCATTTATGCTGTGTTCCATCTGCATTTACTCTGACCCAACAACATCTATACTGATACTGACACCTCTGCAGAAATCCCACAAGTGTTATTATGATACCAAGATTATTCATATAGACCTTGTAGTTGCAGAAATAAACTCTATTAATTTTGGGCATGTCATTCACCTCCCGGTGAAGAAGAGGTTAAGACCCTTTTCCTGATCACTGATTTTTTATACTTTGCAGAAAGTCCTACAAATGACTGTAGGATGAATGATTTACATTTATCATTTATAATTTACACACTAAAATGACATTATAAAGAGCCAAATTGGATCAGGTGTAAAATAATATGACCAGGAATTGGACAGGAGTATTATATGAAAGTACTGACCTTTTCTTCAACCCAGAGATATTTGATTACATTGCTGACCAAATTGTGTGCCATGGTGTGTTTCAGTTACAGCTGGCGGGGCTCCAGGGTGACAGTAAAAACACTGAGGGACAGTCAGACGGCCTATTTGGACCTGCTCCTCATAGAACAAGACTACTGCAGGTGAGACACAACAGGACGTGTGAGGGAGCGTCTTTTTGTTTTAGTTTAACTTATGGATTTTCTAAAGTAACAACAGTTTAGACTTGTATTATTTTTTCAATCATAATTACCACCCTACCCCAATGGAATCCATTATATTATATGTTTTTATATGTATCTGTATTAAAAGGTAGCAATATACGTATTTGCACTGAACTGTTAATACACCTTTAATAAACCTATGAACCAAATTATTACAATCTAACCAACCGGTCTCATTCCCAATTCGTCACATATGGACGCATTGTCAATCACTACTGAATGTAATGAGTAGCCATACGGGTCAAATTATGACGTTCACTATCGTGTCAAAATATGACGCTCAAAACTACTCGCTGATGTTTAGGCAACACTTGGGTAAGTTTAGAAAAAAGACCATTGTTTAAGTATATTTGCCAACATTGACTTTTGGTTTTGGTTTCACACGGGACACGAACACCCATCTCCTGGATCAAAGTCTTGTGTTTGTTTGATCCATCCACCATCCCTCCTGCCCGCCCTCCGTAAACGGATTTCTCGCTCTAAATACACGTTACATGACATCAGGAGCACTTTCTCTGAGCGTCTAATATTAAGCCCAGTGCGTCTCATACAGACGCTAAAGGGTGCTTTGTGCATCGGTATCAGACGGCAAGGGCCGTGACAAAGCATCAGACCAGTCTGGTCTAAACTGAAGTGGCCATTGTGACGTATGCAACAGGGCTCTACTGTGCGAGCATTTTGCTGCATATCAGCTGATGCAAACTAAGATTCATTTCATGACTAGTGTGTGTGTGTGTGTGTGTGTGTGTGTGTGTGTGTGTGTGTGTGTGT
>JAOVVB010055887.1:0-14528 GCA_028570985.1 Heterobranchus longifilis
GAGGAGGAGGAGGAGGAGGAGGAGGAGGAGGGTAACGTCTCACTAGATGGATGTGGTAATGACCATGTGACAGCGGTGAATGCATTTTGGTGCAGAAATGCTTACACAGACGGAAGGGCAGTCTTCTAAAAAAAAATAAAAAATAAAAAAGAATACATATGCGCACACTTACCTGTGTTTAGGGTCAGGCACAGAGAGGACAGGAGCAGCACATGAAAAGGAA
Organism: Heterobranchus longifilis; assembly: GCA_028570985.1. Classification (NCBI taxonomy): domain Eukaryota; kingdom Metazoa; phylum Chordata; class Actinopteri; order Siluriformes; family Clariidae; genus Heterobranchus; species Heterobranchus longifilis. The sequence goes on from JAOVVB010055887.1 coordinate 224, forward strand.
AAAAAAGAAAAGAGAAAAATTACAATTTCTGCATTTGCAACTTGCTAAAAGGTAGAAGAGAATAAATAAATAAATACATAAAAATAAAAAAAACATATTCATCAATATATGCACATACATATATTTATATGTACATTTTCATGCCTGCATCCCGCTGTACCTACATCCACATCTATGCATTAACTATTCTATATTACTATATTATTAATCTTCACCCCCCTTTTTTTGTACAACCGGATGTATAAAATACAAAAATATAATAATAATCACAAATACATGTAAACATATAGGACACTGTGTGGATGTACTGATGAATTTATTGCAATAATAGTATTTAAAAAATAATTCATGTTTGCTAGCTGGTTGAAAATCCCAAGAAGAGATGAATTAAATATGTTGATCATACATTATATCTGAATCGCTCATGAAGTGAAGGTCAGCATTGCTTTGTATAATTAACACCTCCCCTGGAAACCAACGCATTGCTCAAACGTCAAACGAAAGCTGCCACAACCTGTAAAATGCTGTGTGTAAATAAAACCACACATTTTAGTTTGACCACATAATAGTTTTATGGCCCACTAGCTGTCTGGACTTGCAGCGGACACGAGAGAATGACCCTGGTTTTGTATGTTTCGCCTCCTATCAGCTGCTGAGTTGCTGCTCTTGGAGGAGAGGAGGAGGAGGAGGAGGAGGAGGAGGGGGGAGTTGGATACAGCGAAGGGTCAGAGAGAGGACCAAACACAACAGTAGCATCCACTCCTCCTCCTCTCAACAGTAAAGCTATGCAGGAATCCACCAAGGCCAAAGACACAGGTGTGCTCCCCGAGAGCTTCCCTCCTTTTCACCGAGGGAGGGAAGCATTTCCGTGTTGCACAGACACGTTCAAAGGCATTCCTGCAATGTTTTTTTGTTTGATGCATAAATTTAGAGCAGTAAACAACAGCGTCTACCTATCGTGTTGATGTAAATGTTTCTGAGAGAAGCAGCTGAGCACCTAAAACACACCACACTAACATTTCAGAAAAAAACTCCAGCATGTAGGAACAAAATACTAACTGAAAGCAACTCCAAACAGAAGTGAAATGCCAAGACAATGTAACAGGGCCTTATGCAAAATGTTGTTTGGGGGCCCCTGTTTTGCGAAACTGTAGTGGGGGGAATAATCAGCAGATTAATAGATAGTGAAAATAAGCGTTAGTTAGTCGGCTGATTAATCGGGCCGATTAATGACATTTTCAGAACACAAGGGCGATTAAAGTGCTGAGTGTGCAGATCTACAAAAGGAGCAAAACAAAGAGATGCTGCTTGGTGGTCCTGTGCACTAACATTGTTTATACATTTCAGAAACAAAGAGATGCTGCTATCTGCTGAAGTATTAAATAAATGTTCATTTAAGTTCAGCAATTTTGTGTCACATTTGTTACTATTATTCTTTTTTTTTAAATTGTTGTAGGCTATTTTATCAGATGCAAAAAAAAAAGAAAAAGAAAAAATCGGCCACCCTGCTCTCTAAATATCGGTATTGGCATCAGCCATTGAAAAACCCATATCGGTCGAACACCAGAACTCCTAATATAATTTTTTCTCTCAAATTCAAATCAACATCTCAATATAAACATACAGAAAGTGATAATAAATGTGAAACACTGAGGCTCCTCTAGACCAAGAAACTCTACATCTCCCAAAGGCGCATAAATCAGACAGAGGCTGCATATTCCTTAAAATGTTAGAAACACATTTGTGTTATTAAGGAATCAAGATGTTTGAGTGAGAGACGAGTCATTTTAATTAAAACATTTATTTTTTTTAAAGCTATGCAACTATGCAACTGCATAGTTTGCAAGAAACGGTCCTGCACGTTCAGTTGGGCCAAAGAGGCAGTTCTATGAATAAACATGTACACGCATACTAGTCCACACGCTCTCTCACAGACTTTGTTCTCACATCCAGTATGGGAATCGGCCAGCGCTTCACTGGGGGTCTGCACAGTGAGGCCCAACAGCGACGTTCCCAGAACAGCGAGGATGGCTGGGCTTTTTATTGGCGACGCTGATCCGATACACAGCAGCAAACGCAGAGGATGGAGAGGCAGTTTGGGACTCGTAAACAGAGAGGTTTAAGTTTAAGTGCCCGACACACACGAAGGAGATAAACCAGCCCAGAGCTCTTCAGCGGGGAGAGTGACATCATAAAATAGAGCAGCAGTAACAAGAGGGGAAGCATAAAGGACGGATCTATTAATGGGAGTCGGATCATGGGAGAGAGGCACGGGAAGGTTTACTCCACAAGCATCCTCTGGGAGTCATGACAAGCTCAAGATGGCATCGTTTGTCAAAGACGGTATCTGCTGATCGGAATATGAATCTAATTATCCTCATTTAGATTTTTTTTTTTCTGTGACCTCCAAAGTCAATGTGTTTACCTGTACGGTGTAACTTGCCAATTATGAGGCGTTTCTTTACTTTGCTGCCATTTCTCAAAGTTCAGGACACACCGTAACACTTTTATAAACTTTGAGGAGATTTTTATAAGTGTTATACAAGTGCCCGTTTCTCTCTCATCTTTATCACTCTGCTGCTGCTCATCAGGGCGAATCATTGGATGAGACAGAGGAAGGCTGTCAAGGATACTTGAGGCTATACACTAACTAGAGTGTAGCAAAGTAGGGATGGAAATCTTCTTCTCATCTATGATCAAGTTAAGCCAAGCAAAAACCACAATCTATCTCCGCCGTTGCTGCTTTGGAAGCCTCTCAGACGTTTTCCCAAAAGTGAAAAATATCGGAGAAAAAGACCTCACCTGCCACTCACAGACAAACAACGCTGCTACTGTATCTTGATTGACTTCTTTCTGGTGAAAACCCATTATGAAAATCCATACAGCTGAGAGTGACCTTTTCGATGTTCCGCCTATTGAGAAAACCAGCAACACAGTTTTCCATGGAATTAAAAGCAACTTTGCTGCCATTTTATAGAATGCATTGCTATGCTATTTCCTTTAAAATGTCAGCAGGCAAATTGCTAAGTCAAGTCATTCAATAATGAAAGAAAAATGAAGACACACACTTTACACTTATTTTTTTTCTGCTCCGCCTCGATAGAGGAGGGATGAATGTTGCGGTGAAAATTGGAGGTTTCGGATATTTATTCGATAGACCAATGATTAGCCTGATAACAGAGTGAACTCTAGTTTAACAGTATAAGTGGCATGTTAGATATATACAGGATAAACTAAAAGAAAAAACAGCAGGTATAATATCAGAGCTAAAGAGAGCTTGCATTATCATCATATCCCCCCTAAAGCTAAGCCCACAGAGTAATGGCACTGGCCAGTCACCTTCTCCATTAACCAGAGCACCAGCAGGCCCGCGTGTTGGAATGAGGATAAAACACTGACTGTAATAATGCAATCATAAATTGGTAGCAGTTAAGTTCAGAAAGATGGATGACTTCTGCGGCAAAGTGGAAAGGATGGAGGGACTCTGAATGTGCTTCATCTCTTTCTTTTTCCTCTGGTACTTACACGCACGTTCACACATCATCAATACACACACTCATCCAGGCTCACGGAGCTGGACACTCAAGCATGAAATGAACATGAGCAGCGTGAACTTTGACTGGCATTTTCACACTGCGGCAGGATTTATGGAGCACTATATACGTATCAGAATGAGCTCCTGACAATAAAGAATGACCCAACGTGTAGCTGGGGAGACCAGTAAGACGGGTTAACACAACCCATCTACCAATCACAACACAACCCATCGCAATCCATCTACTAATACACAAACACAAATAGAATAACAGAGATGCATGCATACTGTCACCCAGACATATATATAGAAATATGACATGAAAGCACACCAGTGCACTCACACAGCAGCTGCACAGTTTATTGGTCACTGAGACGCTCTTCCAGTCTGCTTTTAAGAAACATCAAATTGCACCGAACAAATAATGTGATTGTTGGGATTGTTGAGAAACACTGCAATGGTATTTCTATTTAACATGGTACTAAATATAATTATGGAATCAGCTGAGGTCTCGTAGGTCCAAAATACCCATCTTGTTTGTTTTGGTTGTTTATCTTATGCATTTGCATATGCACGTCTGGATGAGGAGAAAATACATTTGTTTTGTAGTCTGATTCATTGTGAACAATTGTAGGGTGACAGGTCACAGCGTTTGTGCGTGCCTATGGTTTTATGCTATAGGGTGTGTTGTTTTTGTCTTGTGGTGGGATGAGTTTGATTTAAATTAGTTATTTGATGCTATAAAAACAGGATGAAACGCCATGATTGACAACTGTGATTACCTCGCAATTGGTCGGGCGGTGTATGGCAGGCGGGACTTCAATACTGCAGCTACCGGATAAACAGTGCGGGCATAACGGCTAACTTCCTGCATACAGGGAGGCGCAGGAAGTCCTTCCCCTTCGTGTTAGCGCTGCCCAGGATGATTGTGCTTGGATTAAAGAAATGCAAACAAGCCAGAGAGTTTTTTTTCCCCTATACTCGAGTGAAAACACGCTGGAGCCAGACCTTACTCCAGCGCTAACACAGCACTGTGGAGATAGGTCTGGCTACGCAAAACTACTACTGCGCAGACTGGCTCCAAATGAGCAAGATGGCAGAGGAAGTGCAGATGCGTCAACCATCTTTAAATACAGTCTATGGTCCCAGCTTTATGAGGTGATAACTTTGTCATAATTTGCCAATTGTAGACACCAATAGTGCAAAAATAATACATTTGGCAAATGAATGCATTGTGTTAATTTCAGCAATATTATCCATTCATATATATCATATTTAAACATACCTTCAAACTGCATTCAAAAATACTGTATACAATCAGTCATCTTTTAGTTTATTTCACTTTGTGTAAGTAAGAAAACAATTACAGTTCCTGCCTTGCTCCTGGCACTTTGACAATGGTTGTTCAGAGAAGGGATTTCCTCTTAAATATTTATCAGATTTTATAAATCTGCTTCTCTAACATCAACATCAAACACTCTGAGGGTAAATATTGCCAAAGAGGCCGTCCTCTGAGCTGGCAGGTGAGAAGTAGTAGAAGCTCCATTAACATCTGCCAAAGAGGAAAACAAACAAGGCGATGTCGAGTCCAACTTAGGGCACCGTACTCCTCTGATCCACTGTTTGCTGTGAGCAAGGGAGCCACGCCCAAACAGCCCAGAGTTTGCAGTCTGCATATCCATCTTGGCAAGGACACACAGCGCTGGCATTCTCTTTCAGCACATTGCTATAAGCCAGACGATTTGTCTGCTACCACAAGGCCTGCTGTCAATTGAGTGCGTTTTATGGAGCCAGCAGGAGATTACCTCCAACTCAGTGCTCCTCAGTGTCTGTGTACCGTCTTGAAAATTTATCTCAACAACTATGTTTTTCCAATACTCCGAATCAGACTCTATAATGGACTGCAGTCTGCCCGGATCATGCACATCTCACTTCACCATGACATATGGAGCCGGGCAGTAGGAGCCCCGAGATTGTAGAAAACAAACATGCACATACTCACACGCACAGACGGCTCGCCCTAAATTAACAAGTCAAACTGATTAATTTGCACTGGTTACACTTCTTGTTGCATTTGTGTTCTTTGCTCAGTGACATTTGTGCCTTTGTTGCTCCGTTCTCATGCTCTGCAGACCTGTGCTGTAACACATCGCCCTGTCAGCCCAGACAGCAGATCCATTGTTTCATTTCAGTCTGGCTCATTGTAACACATGATCCTTCACCAAACAGCAGCAAACCCATTCACACAAGTGCTATTATGCATAGCAATCATTCTTCAAATACACTCACAATGGCAAAACAGCTAAAGAATATAGGTGTTGTCACAATCTCAGCAATACCTGGTGCTTTAATTCAAGGAATTCTTTCAAATGATCGCTAATAAATCAAAACCGGGCCTCAGTTTTGATTGCCTGACTGAGCACCTGTAACAAAAGGTAAATATTATTGCACTAGAGGCTAACTCAAAATGACCACAATAATACATTTGTGCAACGCTAGCTAGCATGTTGCTAACGAACATTTTGGCAAACACGCTTTTCCGCTTTCTTGCTGAGAGTTAGCGTCGACAAGAAGAGAAAACCCTCTCATAAATGTTAAATATTAGGCTGCAGGCAGCAGACAGTTAGCTTAGCTTAGCATAAAAACTAAAACAGGGAAAGCGGCTAGCCTGGGCCTGTCAAACTAAAAAAAAAAAAGTTTTTTTAAATACAAGAAAAAACACACAATGTGCTATTTTTACACTTCAGTGTTTGTACAGATCAAACAAATGAGCTTTGAAGTCAATTTTGAAAATGTATTCCCCAAAATGCAAAGGAAAGTGAGATTGTATTACTATTTATGAAAAAAGAAAGATTTCTTCCATATTAACCTAGCCTACATTGGGTTTTTTTTAAACAGAATATTGTGGTCGTACCATTTCTTTGTTAAAAACACATCTCTTTCTAAATGCAACAGGCCACTCCAGGCCAACATTTACAGAGATTTAAGAAACGCTAAGGCGCTCTGCCAAGCGTGACGATTCTTATTGCTTTCTCATCAGCTCATTATAAGGTAATGGTGCAGCTGGTCTCCCAAGTCACACACTTTGATTGAGCGACTTTACTGAATAGCTGTTAAGGATAATAGGTCGACTTTACATATTTGACTTTAGTGAATGAGAGAGGCACGGCAACCTTTACAATAACTGAAGGCGGCAGAGTAAATTCCCAGGTCTAAGCAGCTCTAAATAGCTCTTCTCACCTTGACAGGTAACTGAGGGAACATCTGGACGGCTCTCTGTAGACGTTACAGCGGCATGCAGCCGCACCAGAAAGGGCCAGATGGCCAGAAGAGGACACATTCAGGTAAACTCTGTGCATCTGTGTGTGCATGTCTGAGCTCACGCACGGCTTCACCTGTGTGCACGTGCCTGTGTGTGTAGATTATGCGAGTGTGTGTGTGTGTGCGTTAGCGGGCATCTGCTGAGGAGCCTCAGTCAGCTCCTGTTTCATCTAGCCTCTCGTGGATCTGCTCCTCTGAGCAGCCAGCAGCAGAGTGCAGACGTTTATTCCAGGTGGAGAATTCCTCCTCCTCCCTTAGAGATTCCCTTACTGTCCTCCTGATGAAAGGTGATGAGCATCAGCCTTACTGCGGCTCAATTTCCATCCAGATCCATCAACACTTCGCATCTGCGCACCCTGAACCCATTTCCTGCACTCTTGCCTCGGAGCAATTTACCCTCGCTATCGCGATAAGTAGCGGACTGGGCAGCAACAATTGGGGTCAATTCACTTTCAGCTCACCAAATTAAAAGATGTAAAATGAAACGGCAGGAGACATAGTGAAGATGTGGCCTTCATTCCAGAGCTGCCTGAAGGTTTGGAAGAAAAAAAAAGGTTTCTGGCCAGTGAAAGTGAGCTACTTTGAAAAGCGGGACCAGCTGTGAAAATCTGGAGGCAGGAAAGTGAATGAGAAACTCTTTACGCTCCCTTAACTACTGAGAGAGTTGTTCCACTGTCCACATTTAAAGCACTGCGGCTGCAATGTGCAGCTTCCAGGTGGAGATAAAGGCTGGACAATAAACGAGATGAAGGAATTATCTTCCAGGACCATTAAATTCCTGCAGTGCTTGAACCAAAAAGTTAACCAACTGAGTCCTTTCTGCTGTGCCACTGTGTCCACAGTACTGTAATCTACAGTAAGTTACAGCCTGGTATTGGAGAGGTATATAGAGTGCTGCAGGGATGACGTTTTTTTTTCGGCCAACGCAGAAGTTAGCATCGCCCTGGTTCCCTCGACAAAAAGCCAATGGGATTTTTCCATTGGATTTTGTATTATTGCAGAAAATGAGCTCTGTGGCAAACAAAAGTTTAGGATACTTACACGTTTTGTTCAGCAAGATCATCTTCACAAACACCCCTTTTATGATTCAGCAGAAGTAAAAAACTAATGTTAGTAGGGCTGTCCTCGATTAAAGAAATGTTTAGTCAACTAACATACGATTTTGTCGACTAATCGGTTAGTTAATTTAATTGACACATCTGCAAAACAAAAGAATCATGCAAAAGCACCACTTTAAATCTTGTGCTTACAAGAGATATGCAGAAACAACTCCCTGGCCTGTTTATATTTCTTTAAACCAATCACAATTGTCTTGTCGGCTTCAGCGAAGGGACTTGAGAACCACACAAAGAGGAGGAGGGACTTCCTCCAGCCGGGGTCTCCTCCCAGCGGAAGTATAAGGCTTCATATGGACACTGCTTACATAGCAACCCAGACTAGTAATTGACAAAAGAAATCCTAGTCGACTAAGACCAAAACGACAGACTAGTCGACGAATCGACTAAGGGGGGCAGCCCTAAACATTAAGCTGGCATGTCACCACAAAAAGCTGACGTTGTTTTTTAATTTCCCTGACAACCTCTGTAGTCTCATTTAGCCATTTGTTAGCAACCGCCTTTTATAACACACATAAAAGCTTCAAAATTCAAAGAGTACTGATGTATTTTATGTTGTAGAACAAAACGTGAAAATTAGAGACCTTATTTCAGGCATCTATCCAAAAACCCATTCAGAATGAGCCATTGACTTTGAGGCGAGGGGACCAGAAGTGCAAAAATGCTAACCCATTCCTGGGATTTAGGACTCATTCCTGCAGCACTCTATATTGTTAGGCCCCAACAGTAGGTATAAAAGAAGCGAGCACAATGCATGCAAATGTGTCACACGAAGAAGCATCTGACAGCTGAACGAGGGAATGAATGAAGCTGTGGAGACTTGAGGTAAAGTGGCAGAGAACAGCTGCATGCCGCCGAGGCTCACAGATACAGTACAGCACGGTAGCCCCATGACTGATGTATGTGGTCTCCGCACCACTTGACACCAGATTATTGCTCTGCGGTTTAATACAGCCACATGCCATAAAGCAGAAGTCACACTGCATGCAGGGAACGAAGCGAGGGGACGGCTCAGCCCGGAGTCTCCTCTGTTCTCCCGTCTCGTCTCTCATCTCCTCCCGGGCTCTCTGGAGCGCAACGCACTGCTGAGCAGGCACACAGGCACGCAACACACACATCACAGAGAGCCCCAGGGGCTCAGGTGCTTAGAGGTGAATAGAATAATACGGTCATGCTCTGTTTTAACTCCACGTTAGCTCAAGTTTCACAACCGGAGGGGTTTTTTCACACAGTCTTTTTTTTCTTTTCTATCCTTCCCTCCATCAGTCTGCCAGTCACTCTGTCCTCCGGTCGTCTGCCCTCCTGCAGAGAACCTGGCAGCCTATATACACCTGTTCCAGACCTGAAACCCTAACCCTCTATAAAGACCAGGAGAACTGACAGAAAGGTCAGAGGTCAATCAACAAAGGAGAAGTAACACCCCCCACTGACTCGCCTGAGAAACTGTAGCCAGGTAAGTAGATGCGCAGCCATTCACCAGCACCCACTTCTTCTTCTTCTTCTTCTTCTTCTTTTCTCTCTCTCTTCTGAACCATTTCTCACACACTCATCTATTTATCAACAAAGCAAATGTTCCTGCTGACTCCTTGACCATGGCAACCGAACACTCTGCCCCACTTACTCTTTGACAGACTATACGTGGGCAAGCAGGCACAGAATCCTTTAGAAAAACGGTACACAAATGGCTGTGTAGAAATAAGTGTTTATTCCACACAAAGTCAAACAAACTCAGATCGTACAATGTCCCTGACTTGTGGCAGGGAAACTTTTTCTTTTTCTTTTTTTTTTTGCATGGCATAGATGATTAATTCCCTTTCTTCAGTGCTTCAGGAAATAAAAGCTGATTTGTTACATTTACATGGATTCGCTAATAACTCACGTAAAGTGGATCAAGGGTCAAACGGAGGAACAAAGCAGAAACAAATCAAACATGAATCCAAATGAGTCGTTTGTGAGAATTAGTGGTGCCATTATTTATGAATCCAACATGAAAAAAAAAACTGGCAAAAGGCCTCATGGTACAAATTAATTCCTGCAGCCACATTCATAGTCACACTCGTACACACCATCCATAATAGGCTTGGACACATTGTGCATACATCAGCAGTGATTAGCTGGCCGTTTGCTCATTCTCTGTCACCGCAATTTAACTTCATTACACCTTCATCTCCATAGTGACCTGCTCCTAAATGCAGTTTCCCCATATCCAGAGGGCAAAGGTCATCAGAAAGGTAAAGCCTGGCTGCAACTGACCTCAACCTCCAATGGCTCAACTTAATCCAAACGCTCAAGCCCTCACAGCCCTGCAGGACGTTCTCTGTTAATCAGTCAGTGTACTAGTGGAGCTCACAAGGTCCAAGACTGCTTGTATATTCATAAGCTTCAGTATTTATGAGCGTGGTGTTAGCACTGCTGGCTTTATCACTGACCTGCAGTCTCTGCAACATACCAAACCACATTTGCTCTATAACTCTGGCTGGACAATGGAAAAGACTTATATTTCCATGTTCTAACCTTTAGTTTTAGCAATAAAAATACAAACATTACATATAGCCTTTTGAGGGTAACAAACACATATTCTTGGCTGAAATCTTAACTGAATTTGACATTTTGGAAAACATGCTTATTTGCTTTCTTGCAGAGAGGTAGATGAGAAGATTGATACCACACATGTCTGTATGCTAAATATGAAGCTACAGCCAGCAGCTGGTTAGCCTAGCTTAGCATAAAGGCTGGAAAATGGGGAAGCAGCTATAGCCTTAGACATTGCAGTGTTAATCCAGGAAGTGACTGCACCTGACCAAGAAATACTGTAGATAACCACAACATTGCAATGTGTTGTTTTTTACTCTTTGGTTTGAATGAAACAAATAAGATAGTCTGCTAATTACTGAGCCTTAGCAGTGCTAGTAGTGCTACTGTAGCCGTTTTCCCCCTATTTCCTGTTGTTATGCTAATCGAAGCTAACCGGCTGCTTGTTAAATATTACTCGTACCAAGCCCCCAGGAAGAGCGCCAGGAAGCCAATTTGACATAGTGGCCAAACCATAGAATTACAACTATGTCCATCACATGATGCCATTGGGCCCAAAAAAAACTTTTTCCCATAGACTTACATTGGGAAAGAGACATAATTTCGAAAGTCTGGAAGAGCTGCATGATTAAATAATTTAATTCTCATTCAAGTTAGTGGAGGGCTGAACCGGGAGTCTCTAGTGCGCCTGCTCTATAGGCCCCGTACAGAAGCAGTGCTGAAGATTCAGGTAATTTTATGTGCGGAAGACAAACTTTTTTGGCTTCATGCGCCACTGAGCAACTTTCATAGGAATCCCCGCCTCCAGCGCTTCATCCAGTTCTCTTTATACAACCATGAACCAGATACAGACATCAATCTTCACAAGAAAGTGAATTAGTGTAGGCCTATTGCCCAAAATACTTTTGTTCAACTTGTTCTTCAAATATTCTTTGAACCTTAGATACACCTCCTTGCATATTTCATCAACATAACACAGTCTTTTTGGCTCCCATTCTCCCTGACTGTCATCTCTCTCATGGATCAGCGAATACAATGATGGTTAGCCTTTTAAAAAAAACAGATATCAAGTGACAGAGCTTCTGTCTAAACTGTGACTGAGGGGCTCGAGCTGCTGCAGCCTGGCCACGGGCGAGGAATTATAGTCCTTACAGGTCACAGTGACTCCAGGCGACCGGCTCTATACAAACCTAATTGCCTATTGTTGTCAGTGAAAATACAAAGTATCCCTGTCAGGTCAGAAACTTACAGAAAAACCTTTTGAACATAAACAGTTATCATTTACGAGCTGAAGTTGGATCTAATCCAGCGTCTGATTACAGTAAGAAGCTAATTGCTTTCTTTGGAGTTGAGGTTTAAGTGATCTTTATATCATACCTCACCTCACCACTGTGTCCAGCCACAATAAACAGTCTACAATTATTGAATCCAGACTGTCTGCCACTGAAGTCATTCCTCACTGTAGCTTTTAATTATGCAAATTAAGTAGGTAAATTCCCTTGATTAGACCCAGTCTGAAAGTTGTCAGTGTCTCTACTCTTTCTGCCTGTCCTTTTAGCAAAGGGCATTTTCCCCAATTCTTTTTAATTATCTGCTGTCTGAATAACAAAAAAATGTGCCATGGCCGCTGAAACTTCAGGGTGCCAGCTCAAGGACATCATTTCAGCAAAGTTAATTTGGGGTTGAGACCTTCAACATCATGTCATAAAATATTTATAATTAGAAAATCATTGCAAATTAAGTGTATAAAAGGCAAAATAGCTGCATGTGCAGTATAAATACTTTCAAAAAGTTGTCAAACAGAAGACCATGTGCACTGTTGATGTTAAAATGAAGCAGGCCCTTAGAGGCAAAAAGCATGAAAAATATTTAATTGCTGCCAGTGGATGTGGATGCATAAAGAAATAATTAATCATCTTATGTTTTCTAATGCTGGCCAAGTGGTTTCTGTGCAAAACTTTTAGTGCTCAGCCCAGTCGCCAAAATGTTGGCATTGTACGTTTCTGCAAACCATAACATTTGTACATTTCATACATATCATATCAGCTTTTCTAAAGTGACATTCAGATCATCAGGAGGTGGAGGGGACGGGGGATGATGTCAAACCTGTTTTTTTAACAAGACTCCGGGACAATAACCGTTGAATTATTTTTATTTACAGTGATAATTGTCAAACATCCTTACTTTAACCGTTAAACGTTTTTTCCTCAACTTACCCACCTAGTTTTGTTGCCTAAATTTAAGTTGTGTTTGAATTCATAAAACTGCGACCGTAGCTGAGTTTGGCACGTAAAAGTGACTGTTAATAAAGATCATGTTGATATCTGCTGCACATGAAACAAAAGTAACACATCTGTGGTTTGTAAAACACACAAATGTAACATATGTGCAGAAACGTACAATACCGACATTTATTCTGGCGATTGGGTTGCTAGGCTACAGTGTGGAGGGAAACATATTTGCACACTTTGCAGGACACAGTGTAAGCAGGTTCCTCTAGACCCAAACAGGAAAACACAAAAGCTGTCTGGGAGACTTCAGTGAACTTTCCCTCTGGTAGTTTTCATGCAGAAAAGCACATTCACTCTTCCTTGAATTTGTATCCACTCTCTACTACTACTGTATTCAAACAATAAGTCTGCAGGCAGGGTGAGGGGGAGAGGGATGTCTGGGGACCGAGCCGACTTCCTCTTCACAAAAAAAAAAACGGGACGGCAGACGGATGGAGAGGGAGGGGAAGTTGCGACCTCGGGTAAACAGTCTCCGCTCTCGTTTTTTTTTCCCATGACAGCCACAGACACAACACTGGCCAAACCCTAGCAGGTATCGTGATCCCAGACGCATCAACGACGGGCCACCTGAGTCGACCCTGTTGACCTTATTCCCTCCACGGAGGAAGCAATTTGGAAGCGATCATCCGTAAACGCGTCCATCCTATGAGGCCCAACAGGTGGGCAGCTCAAACTCACAAAGACAATGGGTTTATTATCCTTCCATACCATAACCCTGGTACAATAAGAGCACCCTGCCATCACTGTTTGCCACCCCAGAATTAAGGCCCAATTTAGCCATCAACAAGTGCAAAATAGGGGGGGAAAGGGTCTTTCTACAACACAGAGCACCTGGTGAAGGCCACAAAGTACTGCTGGAGGGTCCCACACTAAAAAGGGGAGGTCAGTTCCCATGGCAGATAATGGCAGTTCAGGCTTAATGTGTTTACAGGGTGGACTTACCTGATACCTGAACATAGATCTGATATGCTCCGAACAAAGATTAGACCACACATGCAGAGGTCTCAAACAGAGATGCTTCAGAAATGCCCCCTTGTCCCTTGTCTACCTGTTCCCGCATGAACATCAGGTGCTGTGGGATTTGGGGGTGAACCTTGAAGAGCCGTAATCCAATCCGACTTTGGGACTCTCTCTCTAAAACGGGACAACAAAAGGGAGAACCAACCCGAGGGCAAAACCCCCGGCCCGCCACAACAACAGCAGTCTCAGGGCCTATATTTAACAGCGGTGGGAATTGTGGGAGCAGCCATACAGGAACACTTTCAATGCACAGCGAAGGTCGACTGGGACTTAACTTCCTCCTCAGTCTCCAACAACGTGAGCTGCTAGCTCATTTCAACTCCAGAGACCCCCTCCACACACACACACACACACACACACACACACACACACACACACACCACCAGCACCACCGTTCCTGTGGAGAGCAAAGATAGAAGCAGCAGAGGATCTTGAGGGAGAAACGGTCTCTGGTGTACAGTGCACAGAGAGGATCTGTGCCGTTTCTCTCC